>KZ651215.1:540050-566920 GCA_001010745.2 Gerris buenoi
TTTTTTTTTTTTTTTTTTTTTTTTTTTTTTTTTTTTTTTTTTTTTTTTTTTTTTTTTGAGTGCTTATAAAGATTTTTTATTTTTGTTAATTCCCCCTCAAAATTTATTTCATTAATGATTTTATCAAAAGTTTTCTTTGATGGTTTTTTTTTTTTTTTCAATTGTTTCAAACCTGAAATGGTAGCGAAAGGGTAAATACAGAAATGAGCTACTTAATAAATCTTTCAATGCGATTTTTAGTGTGAAACAGGTCTCACCTGTCTGAGAATCAAACCTGAGATGTTGGATTTTGGCCAATCCATCATTATAAATGATATAAGCAACATGGAATTAATGGAAAATCCATCCTTAGAGATTAAGATGGATAAAAAAGCAACTATCCCGCTGGGAATTGAATTATCATCATCTCTACAATAGATATCATTATTGATTACTGAGATATAAGTGGCATTATCAACCTGGTCGGAAGATTTTATATTTTTGGGTGATCAGGTTTCGGTTGAGGTAGCCTATATGGAGCATCATGTATAGAAATGAAAATAACTGGCACATATAATTAAAGTCTTTTCTGTAGATTGATCAAAAATGCTCCAATTATGGATACTTCTTTATCTCATAAGTTTTCTCTTAATACATTTTCCATCTTCAGTCCTCTATTTTGAGACAAAGTTGTATACAGGTCGATTTTGCAAATCTTGGGCGTATGTATCTGCCATAGATTAACTGAGCTTCGTTGTAGCGTTTCTGGTTTTTCGAGAGAGTATAAAATGAAAAAATCCCGTCAAGTACTTGCCAGCAAGTTACTAAAAGGGTTTCTTCGGTCATAAGAATTAATTATAATTATATATATTTTTAAACAAAAAGATCTATTGTTAACTTTTAAAAATCAAGATTTGCATATATTATTATTCTTTACTGTCTTCGGTATGCGCTTATTGAATTCTTTTAGGGGTAAAATGGCCGCCAATTTGGAAACAAAATATATTTTTGTGAACCAAATTTCAATACCTTTCAAATGATACCCAACTTCGATTTTTCAAATCACAAAAATTTTGGGGCCCCCTAGTTACGCCCCCCTAAAAATTCTAAAATTTTACTTTTTTTAAATCAACTCCTGGAAATTTTATTGGACTACAGAGATTTATATTTATGTATTTTTGCCTTATTTTAGGACCTATTCTAATGGGGTAGTGCAGGGGGGGTAAATTTTGGGTTTGTTTGAATTTTTTGGGGGGTAAAATGGCCGCCATTTTGAAAATGCGATACATATTTGTAATCTACATTTCAATACCTTTGAAATGATACCCAACTTGAAAATTACAAAAAATGTAAAATATTGCGCGGTGATCGCAATTGATCGCAGATCGCAGAAATTTGGAGTGTTAAAGTTCGCAATAGGTTTTCTGTTTTTGGGCAAAAAAGTTTAACTTATATACCAAATTTCAAGTCAATAGCGTCAGTAGGTTGGGAGATATAATCCAAGTTGCGACGGACGGACGGACGAACTACCAAAAGCATAAGGGTTTCTAGGACGACCTCGAAACCCTAAAAATATCCATAAATAATACAATTTTTATCAATATACAGTAATACTTTAATTATATGTGCCTTATATCTGTCAGTTTTTCCATTTCTATACGTGATGCCCCACATAGGCTACCTCAGCCGTTAACTCCTTGTAGCTATCACGCTACTGTAATTATTATACTTGTAGGCAAAGATGTACATCTTGCACTGAAACATTTTGCTCATGCTCTAACTACAAGCAGCCTATCTCCATAGGAAAGTTAACTATTCATTTTGTTTTAAAAGTTTACTTATTACACTGGCAGATAATTGTGGTAAACTTTTGTAAATAAAGAGATAATCTTTATAAAATTGTTGTATATTTTTAAGAAAGGATGCTTAATTTTCTGTTTTTTTAATGAGTAGAAAATAGCTCTTATATAGTTAATTAATTAAAAGATTGTAATTTTCAGCTTGTAGAGTGCCTTACGACAGTGGCTGGTGCCTGCTTAGAACAGACAACTTGGTTACGAAGGAATCTAGCTGTAAGAGAAGAAGACCCTCCCCCAACCACACCAGATAGGGATGACAAATGTAAGTCGTTTATTTGTGTATTCCATGTGTTACCTTCTAAATGCTTTTATTACAGTGCACTTATCTTGTATTTGTACACATTTATCACTTGATTTAATCTATGACTGAGTATGCGCATATGTGTGGACTAACAATCTATGTTTTCTTTATCTATATCCAAAAAGTATGATTGTAGCTTTAGATATCAGTAATCAGTTGTAGCCAACATGTAAGATGTTTACTAAAAGGGTTTTTTTTTTTTTTTTTCACTGGGTGAAATATCTTTGAGATTAATATCAATAAAGTATTCCTAATAATTATGTTAAGAATTTTTTTATGATTTTAGTTATTTTTGTTGGTATAATTTTCTGAAATACACAACATATTAAAGTTGCTCAGTATTGTGTTTTTAAATTCTCACATTTAATGTATGTACTTATGTGTGGCTAGATTACTATTTTATTAACACATTAGGCATACAGTAATTTTAATTCCAGGAACAAACCAATAAATTATACACATTCATAATCTCATTTAGTCGCCTGAATATAATACGCCTTTAGGATAAAATTCCTTTAAAATTGTTGCCTTCTACATTTTATTTTATTTTAATTAAAATAAGGGTTGATAAATTTCAATATGTTAATTATTGGTTTTACTTGAGTAATATATCGTTAGTTTTATTTTTTAAGCAGTTGAATATGAAATATGCTAGCTTATGGAACATTTATGTTCCAAAAAAATAATTATAATTAATGCTTATTATAATAAATCTTTGTGTTTAATACTTCCATAAAATTAATATTAAAATTTGATAACACTTAATATTATAATTTTAGTTTCTGCATTTTCATTTACTATATTGCTTTAGCTAGTAACATTAATTAATTTGTGGTTATTAAATTTACTTAAATTCAAACTTTAATATTTTTAATTTTTGAGATCACAATAATAATTAAATATCCTATCCAACTTTGACTTTTCCTTGATTTATTATTGACTGACCACATGCAATAGATAATTTCTCTCTTGAACTAAATAATAATTTGAGCTACACAAATATGATCAATTTTCACTATAACTTTTTTTTTTCTCATGACATACTATTTTCCATTCCTTTTGGTGGTGCAATATCTCCCACTAGACTACAGAGCTGATTAAATATTTCTTACTATCATTATTGTGGTAAGTGCCGTAGAGTCAGCTCATTAACTAATTTACTTTCAAATGAATTTGAATAATTATTAGAAGTTAAAATTGTCTTAAAACTCATTAATCGAAAGTCTATAAAGAAGAAACTAAATTAAGCTTTTTTTTAATGATATTTCCTTGATTTATTTTTGATTGTTTATGCAGCTCCTGGTAAAGGACCTGAAAGTGAGTTTTACATTTTGAATTACAAAATTCTTCTATTAACTTTTTTTTTTTTTATAAATTATTCATTACATGTGTTCCAAAATAAACTAATAAACCATTTTTGTATTATCTGTTAAAATAAAAGAAAACATTTACTAGTAATATGGTATTGGTGTGTGCGATTGTAATTTGACTTGATTTTCATCTTTTGACTTTGATTTCTAGTGTAAAATATAAAAAGGAATAATCCTGTGTTAGCTATTTAACTTGTTTTACACGTCTGTTGTCATCATATTCATTTGCTTATGCAATGTGAGTAAATAAGATGTGAAGGAATTTCACAGTAAGGGTAATTTTAAAAATATAAGAAATTTATTTGTGATGACCATATTTTGAAGAATGTGAAGTACGTTATTTTACGCTCACAATAGAATCCGGTTGACATCCTAAGTGTAACTTATAATAAGCATAATATATAATAAGGGTACCATCCTATAAGCGATGTTAAACATTGTGATAATGATAATACATAATATAATTTAGTTTTATTTAGTTCTTCAGGGAGCATGTTTAGGAAAGTTGAGCATTATGGAGTTGAGCTAAAGCTTCCACAAATTAAACTGGACTAGCTCTTAGTCTAGGACTGGGGTAGCTCCTAGGGGAGTGTGGTTGGCTCTCAATGAATGAACTAAGTAGCATTGGATTAGCAGTTGGATGGGTGTCCACTGACCAAACAGCTCTGGGTTAAAACCACAATTTTCACCCAACATTGCCTTAACAAATGAAAAGCTGTTCAAAAGAGTTTGTGCCACCATATTTTTGGCCTGGAAAACAATGTTTGACACTCTTGGTTTAATAGAAAATCGAGTTTGGAGACTTGGTTTACTGACCAACACTTTATGCAAATGTGGGGAAAATTAGACTTCCAACCAGGATTACTCAATGGACTTATCTAAGTAGGCTGTGTCTTCATGTAAAATCACTTGGAATAAAAAAACAAAAACAAACAAAAAACGCCTCATGAATATTCATGTTTGGATTATAGCTTCCTTTTATGAAATTAACACTTTAGTGAATGGGCTCTCCAATTGCCCATTTTGAGATTTGAAATGGCAGCCATATTTGAAACATAAGTTCTAACACTATTCCTCTGAAACAACAAAAATATAAATTTTGCTTATTGCCATACTTGTTGATGATAGTTAATAAACCTATTAAATTTAAAAAAATAAAAATAAAATACTCCGTAGTGAAGCATGGGAATTCAGCTCACATATATTGTAGGACTTGGAAGACAGCATCTAACCTATAACCTCTGGGATTTTTTTTTACCTTTTCAGTACCACTCTACACGTGGTGCTAAGCATCAAGTTTATATAGTGCTTCTTCTCCTATCACTGAAGTCACAAAGATAACTAGACTACAGTCTGTGCCAAACGAGAGTTAGTGCGTTAACAATGAGGGAAATCGAATGACACACAGATTGGCCAACATCTAAGGGAAAAAATAAAGCCACTATTTTCACCTTCTTATATAGTTTATCCAGAGGGCAAATCTTGAGCTCTCATTGGCTCCCCAACTCATTTGCTAGTTTTTCCCGCGATGTCAACGCACTAACTCTCATTTGGCACAGACTGTAAGTAGAGTCACATTAATAATGATTTTTAACAACGGACAACAACCTTAAGATACTCCAAGAAGCTAAATATTTGGCTTAATTTCGTTTGATGAGTTGTCAACACAAGAAAACCTAGATTGTTGGTGATGACTAAAAAACTCTAATCAAAAGTGACGGAAGCTAAGTGATACCTTTATTTTATTTAAAATCAGAGTCAATTGTATTCTTCGTCCAAAGTTAAAGAAATTGTTAATGTTATTTGTTTTAATATATTATTTTTTAATGTGGAGAGTGTTAAAATTTATGCTAAACACACATTTATTACAACTATTCTTATTTTATGATATTTTCATTGTTTGTAAAATCTGTTTATTCTGTCACACTTAGGAGTGGGATAATTTTCTAAATATAAGAAAATAGTTGTAGTTTGTTTTCTTTGTTTGTAAAAATGATCGGTTGTTTTAAGCATGTGCCTTTGATAAGTTTCTTAACTTTACTTGTTTTGTTTACCTTAAGTAATTGTTTATTGTTTTTTACTGTGAGCGTGGTTATGCATGTGTTTTTTTTTGTTTTTATTTATTTATTCTAAAGTTGTTATTTTTTTCTTGTGGTAAATTTGGTTTTAGATTTTTTAAATATAAACAATAAACTATTGTTTTTTTTTTTATCTATTTATTAATATTTTCGTGTAAGCGTGCATTTGTTTTTGTTCTGTAATTCTTTTTGCGTGTGTTTAGATTAAGTATTTGTTTTTTTTTTTTTTTTTTTTTTTTTTGTTTTGTTTTGCATTATTAGATTTATTTTTCTTTAAAACTAAACTGACCATTATATAAGCAAATACATTTTGAAAAAACTATTTTTTTTTTTACAAGAATCAAGAACAGAATAATCAAACTTACACATCTTTCAAATAATCATGCATAACAAAATATTTAATAAATATATTATATATTTTCTTTAATTTTCTTATTTACACTATTAATTATTGTCTAAAATAAAAGAATACAGTAGAAGCCCTTTTATCTGGTCTCAATTCAATTGGCTATTGGTTTAACTGNAAGTTTCATCAAGTAACATTTATATTCTTGCATTTTATTTAATAAATATATTATATATTTTCTTTAATTTTCTTATTTACACTATTAATTATTGTCTAAAATAAAAGAATACAGTAGAAGCCCTTTTATCTGGTCTCAATTCAATTGGCTATTGGTTTAACTGGTCCGCCTACTAAACTGGGTGTCACTTCTCATTTGGTAAGGAGATCTTTCATCATAAAGGTGAGAAAATTCGGTGATATTTGACACCCATGTCACCGACTTTCTCACCTGTATGAGAATAGATCTATTTACCACTGATTTGTGAAAATATTTTTTAACACCTCTATATGCTGTAGTTAGCTATAATGTTGAAATATTGCTGTGCTGAAGTTAAATTATCAAAGAATATAAATGTTTAACAGTATTTCTCAATTTTTATTGCTTGTTACTAAAACAATTTGGTTTAACCAGCCATTTTGTTATCTTGTCACGGATTCAGTCCCAAATTGGCTGGTTATGAGGGCTTTCACTGTACATATATGGTCTATCTTATATTATAATATATATTATCTATCAGGGGCTGCAGGAGGAGTGGGTATTGAAATTGATTTTAGGGATACTAACTTGAACACATACTAAAATTTATTTTTAAACTTGTTCTTTGATGATGACACTAGAAACTATTTTTTTTTATTATTATTATTTTTTTTTATATTAAAGTTTTATGTACAAAGATGTCTAGAGTTGTAGAAATAAAATATTTCACTGTATCAAAAACTTTCATGGGAATTTCATTATTTTTGCTGGCTCTACAGTCTCGGGGGGGGGGGGGGGGGGGTTTTGAAGAATTGTCTGACATCAGGGCTAACCAGCAGTTCCTGAAATCTAGATTCTGCACAAAGTTTTTTCAAGTTTCTTGAAAATTGTCATAAAGAGAGGTTTACTGTTTTAAGAATTTTAGCTCATTTAAACTTCCTGTTTTGTCCACATTGATTTAATTTTGCTTCTGAACTTATTGATGGTAACTGAAGCATTGTGATTGTTCTTCTGAATAAATTACCTTATGCCTCCGATTTCAAAAATTCTTGGACAGAAATCCATTTCAGACATCTGGAAAAATGTTTGGTCTTATGTCTGTCTGTCAGTTTGTCCCACATTTTTTTTGCGAACCAATATATCTATCTATATAATAAAAAAAGTTTTGTAAACAAACAAGTTCAGTGAGAGTGACATACTTAACTGAGTGTAGAGTGAATTAGGAGAAAGCCCTCTAAAAGAGGGTTGAGTCCGATGGAGAAAATGGAGACCTTGAGACTGACATAATACTGATGGTGTAGACAGAGTGAGGGTGATATTATATTCACCCGAGAAGAGGAAAGCCTGTAAGGCAGAACAGAGAGTAGGTATATTAAAAGGTCAGCGAGAAAAAGAAAGTAGATAGTAGTTGTGTCCAACCCCACTACACCTCAGCCACTATCCTACTTCCCTTCTCATATTCCTTCACTATACTACTTTCCTTTTCATACCTTGTCGGCCGCTACCACTTCTTTTCGGGGGTTGGCGAGCGAAGCGAGTAGGGGGTGGAGCCCCCTAGTTATCTTAAAAACTACTTGTTGGATTTTAATGGAAATTTGGGTGGTAGGTCATATTTATTCCTTGTAAGTTTCAAGCTTCTGTGCCTATTGGTTTTTCTTTCACATGCACCTATAGATAGTCTCATATTAATTTAGGTAAACTGTCATTATATTTGTTTAAATTGATACTATTTTGAATACAAAACAATTTTAAAAAATTGAAAAAAAGGGGAAAAACTAAATAAATGAGACAATGATTGGTTTTATAAGCATAACACCATTAAAGTAAGCTATAGGATGCTAGGAAGCTATGTGCCACACTAAGGTTGTCATCTCTACTGAAGATACTGGGGTATTTAAAACATTTCATTTGTTCGATTACATCTCTTCCTAGACATATTTAATGTTTCAACTTATTTTTGGTCCCACATTTTTAAAACACAGAAATCAAGACTTTAGTTCTATAATCACAGAAATAGCTTTAAATAAATTAAATTACTATACTTATTTCGACCAACTCTGTGGTCATCTTCAGGTACATTAAAACACTATAACATTATGTTATTTGTTATCCATAATGTTATAGTGTTTTAATGTACCTGAAGATGACCACAGAGTTGGTCGAAATACGTATAGTAATTTAATGTATTTAAAGCTATTTCTGTGATTATAGAACTAAAGTCTTGATTTCCGTTTTTGTTTTTTTTTTGTTTTTTTTTTAATATTTAATGTTAGTTTTTAATCTCTTGACATCTCCATAGTTGTTTTGAAAGAATTGATGCAGCTATTACATTTTAAATTTCTACAGCTCAGATTTTTATTTTCAACCTTAATCCAGATTATTTAATTAATTCATCAAATTGTTTAAATATAATAAGTCATAGCACTAATTAAAAGAGTTATAAACTTATATTTGTTTATAAAAGGGTCAAAGTGAATAATTGTTTTGTTGTTGTCGTACTTATTATATTAATATCTCTAAGGTGTGGGATGTTTTAAGTTTTAACTGTCTGAATTTTTTGTTTTTTTCCTATACAAATTATTATTATTGTTACTATCATTGTCAAATATATTTTCTATTTATATGTATATAAGTTATTTGTACTACGATTTTAGTTAGGTGCATATTTTCTCTTATTTATTAAATGTGGAAAATACAATTACCTATAATTTATGCTTATCTTTATGATATAATATATTAAATTGATTATTTATATTGTACAATAAAATATTATTTAAATCACCACTTTAAATATTCATCTATTTGTTATTCATTTTGTTTTTAAGAGATCATGTTCACTTTTATAGTTATTGTATGTCACTTTGATTTTCACACATCCTCCCCTTGATTTTTTATAGAATTGAGGAGGCTGACGGTCCCTAGCACTCAATCAAATCGCCTACCAGAATCGTTGTCTGAACGGTGCCATTTGCTTGCTCCGTGGTTTCATTCATGAATCATATTCCGAAGTCCTTAGTGTGGATGAGGCCTTACTCCTCTCCTTCAAAAAAAGAAGTTTGTTCCGTACCTTCCTTAAATCCTCTTAATAAATCAACAGTCAATTGATTATGTTTGTAGCATTCATTTTGAGATCACCTTGTTTCAAGTTTCTTTATCCAGGCAACTTTAAGGTTCTTAAGTTTCTCTGCAGACTCTCCTACCAGATCAAGGTTATCTGCACTAGCCATCGTTGTAACTGCCCCTGTAACATCAAATTTCCAAGACAGTAGATTTTACGATATCATCCACAATATCGTTTGAATAGTTAATAGTCGAACTCCAATTTTTGTTTAGAGTCCTTTATGTTCAACATTTTGATAGCTCTTAAAAAAGCTTTTTTATGCAATCATCACAATACTATACCACAAGTTCTGGAACGAATGGATTACCCTAGAGCTCTGCATATATTCCTAGTCTGCTTGTCGATAACCCTCTATTTCATAAAATTTACCTTAATGCAATTATAGTCTAAAGTTGTATATTGTTCAGACATCTAACCCGAAAAATACTATGCGTGTTTTCTTAGGGCAAATTATGAACTTATTGGACCATTTTGACATGTGGTCTGATTAGTATGTTTTACTGTATTTGTCTATTTATAATATTGTCGATATTGATTTTGTTCTACTAGTTTTTCCCTTAATGATTGATTTGTTTTTCCTAGGTCTCCTCATGGAAAAAACAAACTTTTTTTCTGTTTTTGGTTTTAGAACTCATGGTTTGTGATTGGGGATTTTCATATGCATATGTTTGTGTCTTTTATCATGTCTAGAGATACTTTTATGAATTGTTATTTAGAATAGTTTAGTAGATTTATCATGTCTTGTAATCAGGAGGTTGGAAAGATTTGTGTTATCAGAGCTCTGTCAAAGATCTATTGATTCTTAGGCTGAAATAACGACAATGTGAACTGTTAAATTCATTGAATTTAGTATGGTTAGAATTGGTAACAAGTATTTAAAACTCTGCACTATGCTTAGGACTGTACTCACTCGTGGGGAATAAAATTTCTAAAAAAATGTATGTGCAAAATCACAATTAAGTTAAATCACCAGTGATGAATGAAGTTGATCGAGATTGGTCTGTAAAACATTAGGTATTGAGGTTGTATGACAACGAAATCATCTATTTGTAAATATGTTCATAATAATTGGGCTACACTTATCTAACTATACCACAATTTTGAAAATAATGATTTTTGAAAATAGTGATTAAAATTCCAACCCTAATTTTTAAGATAAGTTGTTTTTTAGTTACAGTTTTTTCTGAAATCTCATTTTTTTTCTTTGAAGACCCTAACTAAGGCTCTTAGATGAGGTCACTTCTAACCTAGATGACACGTAATTTTCTTCCTGTATAACTTTGGCCTTTGGCAGTGGCATTTTGGCTTGCCTAGAACTTTCTGCGTTTTCCACATCATATGTGCCTCTTGGCAAATCCAATCCTTAACAGTTTGTTCCCGAAGATCAATCAATAGAATTAATTATGGTCCACAGAATGGCATGAAAGCTCCTACTTAGATCAACTCATCTGAGCCCGTAGAGTTAGATAAGGAGGTGCTTAGAATGAATATAAATATTTAAAGATAGATATTAATGGCGAAGAATCAAATTTATTGAGTTTCAGAAATATAAATAAAAATAAATTTTATAGATTATTCAATTTACATTTTTTTTTTAAACTTCTTGCATTACCAGGCCAAATTTCAGTTAGGTTATTAACCTTTAAATACTTAATGTCTTATAGCTTCCTTCTTGAATTCCTTCTACACATAAGGTGTATTTTATAGTTACACTCTATTAGAATCATTATTTTCAAAATTGTAGGTAACACTATTGTTACATTTTAACTATTGACGATTTTCTCTCTCTAAAAAATTGTATTAATATATAAAATAAAAACAATAATTGGTGGATGGTTTTTATTGGGTAATTTTTTTATTATTATTTATTTAATTTTATTTTTGTTGACGGAAAATTGTGTCGGTCTCAGATATTGATACAGATGGGGAAATGCTTGAGGCAGAGAGCCCTGTACCGGTTGTCAACGACGTCGATACTTCTCTACTTACACCTGTATCGACCATAGCATCAAACGACCCTTCAAAGAAGAAAATTCGCAAGTCCAAACTCAGACGAGTCACTAAAAAAATCAAACAAGACGCCCAAATACATCTGTGGTTTATTAAAGTTTTCGTCAACGAAACACCATTAGACAACGATTATAAGAAGTGTGAGTATGTCTAAATTTAGGCATTTTAATTCATTCTTTTTTATATAAAGAAAAATAAGGAATAAAAATGAATTATATATACACAAAATTTATAATTATTTGAAATTTTATATGACTATTATTATTTTATTTATTTTACCCACTTCAAAAAACACATTTTTCTAATTTTTTTATTTTTATTTATTTTATTTTATTTTATTTTATTTTATTTTTTTAAATACTTGCCTTTTACAAGAAATATTGCTCCTGAATCAACAAAAAAACACAAGTACACTTTTGTAATATTAATTTAATTTTTTACAATTTTTGCTTTTGTACCTCTTCTCCAAAGAAAGCTCTCACTTAAAATTCCATTGTCAAAAAAAATTATTTTTATTTATGGTCAGTTTGTAGAATTTTGAAAATAAAGCATGTCTTTGCATTATTATTTTATATATTTATTTCTGCTGCTTGCCCACATATTATTTTCCAAGCATGTCATTTATATTTTATTATGCATATTACATTTTTATTATTATGCCTGCTTAGATATGTAGTTAAATGCATGTTTGATTGTTATTTTTAGTTAAAGTAGTTTCTTTAAGTAATTCATTAATTGTTTATATAACCACAATTAACTGAGTAATTAAGTCCTTTATGTAGCTTAATTGCTTAAAAGCTTTGGGCATACATGTAATTGAAATATACCGGTAAATAGAAATATAACATGTTTGTTTTTTTATTGTTATCTCTTTTGTATTAATAATATCTAGAAGTCAAATTTGAATTAAAATTTTTGACAGTCAACTAATGAATGGATGGCAAATAAAATTGCAAGAGGAAAATGTTTTCAGATTTATTTTTACTATCAAACGTATCGTAGAATATTAATATCTGTATAGATTTTTTTTTTTAATTAATTTATTTTTCCAGAAGTTATTTAGCAAGAGTAATTCCCGAAAATATTGGGTTAGAAAATAAAAGTCTCATAATAACTAATACCCTGTATGTTTCTGAAATTTGTGCATCCAAAGTTGCATAAGGATTTGTTTAAATATCACATGATCATTTTTTTCTATTAAATTATTTATTTAAATGTTGTTTGGTTATCTATTCACTAATTTTAAGGTTAATTAAGTATTACTATTATTTAAAAAAAAGAAAACAGGTAAATTAAATATAAATAGAGATTTGGTATAAAATACCCTGCTACAAAATTAAAATAAATTCAATTGAACAAATGTCAATATTTTATTAATATGCATCTTAGGGAACGTTTGAAATTTAGTGAATATTTTTTATCTGACGTTTTATCAGCATTGTTTAAATTAGCAAATTTATAGCAGTATAAGTAAAGAACTGATAAAAATGGACCTCACCACTAAACCACAGATCTTTAGGTGAAATTAATGGCCTTTAATTTTTATTTGAATAATTTTAATAATGTAAATATATCAATTATAATTTTTGTTATTACTAAAATATTAAGGTTATTTTAATTGCTTTATTTTCTCTATTTTAATTATAATTTTTTCTTTACTTATATATCATCTAAGGAGCCTCTAAATTATTTCTTTTGTGTACTAAGCATTGTTTACATAATGGAACATTCCTATGTTGAAAATCCTTGATAAGATATTCCTTTTTTAAATATGGCACGGAGTTGGAAGGGGTGACACCAAATAGCTAACCAATTATCAATGCCTTCTAGAAATAAAAGGACCAACTTTGAATTTGAGGAAAATATAGGAGGGTTAAAAGACAAAATTTGGTAAAAGTTCATATAATGATAAATAAAAGGATTTTATTTAACAAACGGAAACTTTTCATAACAAAAGGGAGGAAACAAAGTCATTACACCCTGAACCCTGTTTATAAAAAATAAACTGAAATTACAAATAAGATTTGAATACCTTCAACTAACTAATAAGTTAAAATTGAGAATTGTTAAACTGATTGGATGTACTTTTGTTTGTTTTTTATTTGTAGAATAAATTTGACTGAAGATGACCTTTTAAGGGTCGAAACGTCTCGTAGTAATGAAAATATAGTTTTCTTAAAAAATTGACACCTTATTAGCTATCTTACCTCACAAGAATTAAAAATATAAGGGTGTAGTACTATTAATTAATAAGTTAATAATCTTATAGTAAAGAAAAAAAAAAGTAAAAAGTAAATTAAATGGGCAATTTATCAATTTCAACTATGTTTCTTTGATTTCCATAATAACTTTCTAACTATGTAACTATAATAATAACTCAATGTTTATTAGTACTACTTGACGTTCTTTTGACATTGTATATACCCCAATAAAAAATCTGGAAAGGGACTTAATGATTAGGAAAGAATAAAAAAAGAGGATAATTCCTTTGCCACCCACAATTTTTATTTAATTAATTCCACATTGTTGTCATCCTTAAGTTCTGTTTTCATTTTAGAACACAATTCTTAAAAATGATATTATTCTAATGTCTATAAATTTCTCTTTGATAGTCTAGATAAGCCATCATTAATATATCTATCTTTTGCATAAATCTCTTCTAATACAGCGATCTATCTTCATTTGTTTGAATTTTATGAATTCAAATCCGCTTGTATATCAATTATTATTATTTCACGATTAATCTTATAAAGTAAACCTAGATATGTTTGTATTAATTACTGTACATTTATTTTTCCCCGCAATAAATTGTTGGTTTTCTGGTAAGTAGTTATAATGAAATGCTTATTATTGGGTATTCGTTTTATTTTCTTTTATTTAATTTAGTATAGAAAATCTAAATGTTTAGCACAATAATACTTAATGTCAGTGCTTATTAACTTATATATTTTGTGGCGAAAATTAAATGTAGAAAGATCTGTGGTGTTTTTAAGGATTAAAAGATATTCTGGGTTTAAGAAGATATGTATATTTTTTTAATGGTTATTATAATATTTTTATTTGATCCTTTATTTCTTTATGTTTCTATTGGCAACATAAAGCCATAGAAGCCATGAAGCCATTCATTCTTGATGGTTGGGTAAAGGATGAAGATTGACAATTTACATATTTTTAATTTGACTAGTTTGGCATATATTTCACCTCTTTGGGCATTGAATCATATCGGCTGATGCTGATTTTTGCCTTGTTGCTCATTGATCCACTTAAGACTGTACTTCCAATTTAGTATCGAACTAACCAGCTTAATTTAAACTGGTTTAACTAATCTTATTTTTTTCTTTATTCTTTGATGTGGCTAAATTGGTAGAGGATTGGACTGAAAATACAAGTGTCCTTTTTTAATTCTATTTAACTTAATTTAATGATAATATAACTTCTTTTGCTAAGTCCCTAACATGGATATCAGAAAATAAACCAATTTTTGTGTAAACAAAATTTAGTCAATAAGTGTTAAGTATTATTATATAATATAAATTTAATAAGTATTAATTATCAATATTTAACAACCAAATTTTTCCATTTAGCCAATCATTTAATTAATAAAAGGCATCGAGCATAGTTAAGTTAAACCAAGGTCCCAATGTAGTTTGTGGCTGTCCCTCATGCCATCCATCACTTTTTTCTTTCCCCGGAATATCTAATTTGAATCAACGAGATGTGAGACACGCTTCCCACTGAAGATCACATTGAGACTGATATAGAGGCTATAGAGACTGATCCATCCTTTATTGACTTATTTTGTTGAAACAAATAAATAAATAATAAAAATAAGTATATTTAATAAAAAAAAAAAAAAATATGTCACTATAAGATATAGTAAAGGATCCATTTAAGAAGTTAGACTTTTTTTACTATATAAATTTATGTACTTTTTTCTATCTTTGTTGCACTCTATATGATTTATTTTACTATTCTCTTTTGAATTATTGATTAAAGTACCAAATAATTATTATTGGATTGACTGAAAATTGGTGTTTTTAATTTTCAGCTGGAGGAGGAAGTGCAGTTGGTTACAGTGTAGCCACCCTAACAGTAATGGCTGAACTGTTAGCACCTTTACTAGATGTTGTTTTTGGAAGTCAGGAAAAGGAACGTGTTGTTGCCCTACTTACCAACCTTATGTACAACGTTACTCCATACTTAAAAAATCACACGTAAGACTAATTTAATATAAGAATATTGCATATATTGCAAAAGATATTAATAACTAAGTTATAATACTAAATTCCTAACTTTGGCAAGGGGCCCCACTCTCAGTGGTGACCTAGCATCACTCTTTAAATGGGTAGCTTATGTGAAGTGGTGATCAACTGGTCGCTTATGTCAATTGTGAGGTTTATGCAGCTGATGGAGCAACACACTAACCTTGTGCCATCTATCTCATTTATAGTTTTATAAGCCCTTTGGCAGGTCTAGGCCCTACAAGGGGTCTTGCACCAAAAGTTAGTTAGATGTATATATTCAGGGCCGTCACTAGGGGGGGTCAACTGGGTCAAGCTGACCCGGGCACAGCGTCTGTGGGGGCGCCGCCAGGCCCCCGTTCTAACTACTTGGTAAATTTGGCCATAAGGGGGGGGAGCAGAAGTTCCTTTGACCCGGGCGCCTAAACCCCTAGGGACGGCCCTGTATATATTTACTTGTATCACATTCTTATATTATCTTAATCATGTGTAAATCCACACATTTGATTTTCTCTTGATTATTCACTTTGAATTTCAATTTTAGATGATCCTCAGTGTCTTCAATTTCTTGATAATAATGATATTATCTTTTATCCTGTTTATAAAAAATACAAAAATTTGCATGCTACCTTGAAGCTGTTTTCTGAATACATATAACCATTTTTGACAAAACTAGGTAGCTTATTAATAAAGTGACAATTTGACATGCTGATTTAATTTAATTCAATGCATTAAATAATATTCAGATCTTCTTTATGTAATAGTTATTTCTCTATTACATCACTGGTGATTTCATGTAATTTTATAGTTATACAAATCTATTACAACTGAAGGCTTAGCTGTTAAAGATTATGGTATTAGATCTCCCTTCTAATGTGCTCAGCCCCGTGAAACTGAAAACATGTATGTAATAGAAAAATAAGGCTTTCAGCATTCACAGCTATCCTTGACTCTACCTTGACAGTGAAAGGGTTTCAATAAAAAAGTTATTCTCTTGTTGTGACTATTTAATACTGTGCTTTGATAATGGGTTGTAAGCAATTGTCAATAATGTCATAATTTTACTTCCATGTAGCAACTACAAGCTACCACATATTTTTTGCTATAGCATTCCATGCAATGAAGTGTTTATCACAATGGAAAATAGTATAACAAATACTATCCTCTTTGTTTTTAAGGATACGGAATGGTAACAGTTTCTACGCTTGCAGTCAACTGTTGGCCAGCTTGAGTGGGTATCAATATACGAGGAAAGCATGGAAGAAGGATGCTATGGAGCTCCTTCTTGATCCATTCTTCTTCCAGATGGAATCCAGATCTGTACCGTACTGGAAGACTATCATAGACAACCTTGTATCTCAGGATGCCGCTACGTTTAGAGAACTTATGAGTACTTAACTTTTCTATGATCAATTTGTACATCTGCTAATTTGTTGTTTGTTTTATTTTATTTTACTTAACTACTTATGAAGAATAACTTAATGATATAATAATGCTAATGAGATGGTTCCATCGGATCTACCTGAGTTAAATGAAAGGGTGCATCTTCCAAATACTTTTTACTGATAACCTTGCAGAAAGTTAAAATAAAATAATCATTTAGTGAACTTTACAATTTATTTGACACATTCTAAAAACTATTGGTTTTATTTGAAAATACAAGTACCAGTCTCAAATATTAAGAATATATTTTATCTACGATTGATACCAAATTTAAACATTTCATCTCTGTTTGAATGTGTAGAAAGTGATTCTTTTCGTAGTTGTATTCATTGCGCACGCATGTTCATAATTCTTCACCTTATCACACAATTAGCGTGTTTGTTTACATTTAACATAACTAATTTGCTGTTTGTTTAATTAAAGTAACTGTTTATATCGAGTTTTTAGTGAAAAACAATGAGTGATTTAAATGATTATGTCGAAAATGAGGAGAATAATACTCCTCCTGAAATAATAAGGGCACAAAATATAACTAATGAATTAATGTAATCTTTATCAAAAGAGAAATACGAACTTACATACAGGAAGTTTATTTATTTTTTTTCTTTATTTATTATTTATTAAAATCCAACAATTGTAGATAAAGTGCAGTACACAACTTTTGCAAAACTGCATTTTGCTTTACTCGTGTGGTTTTACTACCCTCGATCTCGCTCGGGTGCAAACTCCACACTCGCATGCAAAATGCTACTTTTTGCACTAGACATGTGATGTATTATCATTAGAGCTTGAGCTCAGAGAACGTTAGCATTATGAGCGGTCTAAACAATTAAATTACTTATTATTAATTATAATTATTATTACTCATTAAAATCAAATTAAATTAAATAAATAATAAAATTAACATTTCCTAAAAAAATCCGTTATAAAATGAGAAAAATTGTCTCTATAGTGTCCGAAATGTCCTGGGAGATGTATGTTTTACAATTTCCTCACATCCTGAGGGAAATTGTCCAGATACTCTATACATTTCTTGTTAACTACTTCCATATTGTGATATTATATTATATTATCACAGATCTGCTATGAAGACCTCAGACAGTAGCGTAGCCTCCTCTTATTAACTTTCTGTTGAGATCTTTATTCATTATTAATTAATCTTCTGTTATCGCTTCAAAAATCAATGCTTTTAGTAAATGTGGCGATGAAACTAACGACTGTTATAGCTTGATATGGGTATTGTTTAATATATTACAGAGAGGTTATTCGGCAAGTCATATTCTACAACAAGATTTTGTTATCAAGACTTATATCTATCAGGATGGTGGTTCATTCTCAATGACGGATGTAAAGACCGTAACTCATTTTGTAATCTTCTCTTATTTCAACTTTAATCATCAATTATTTAATTTAGTCTTAATTAATTAATTATTAAACATCGATCGGGTTTAGCCAAATATAAACCAAACTACACATTTGCTGCAAATCTCAGAGAGGAGAGACATGTTTGGCACTGATGATCACATTGTGCAGATGTGTTGTAAAATAGCGAATGTCATCGAAATGTGTTAGTCGCATATAATCCATTAGACTCTCTTTAATCCGGAATTCTACGGTTTAGCACGACCTTGGTCCTGAACATTTAAAGAGCTCCAATGTAGAATCTGGGGGTTGTTGCAAATTGTGTTTAATTTAAGGTAAAACCGTCACTAACAGACACACAGTGCCGTTAGTGTTGGAAAGAGTGGAGTTAAATGGAACTAGGAATTAGCTTTTAATGTTAAACAGAGTTGTTGAAATGACTCAAAACTGAGGTGCCGATTCTTTCTATTTATAACCTGAACTGTGACCTCCTAAAATATGTCTCTAATCAACTTGGTCATTTATTTTGGTTCTCCAACCTATAATGATTAAATCGTGGTGGACACTGTTAATATATTTTTTGTTTGCTGTTCCATCTTTCTCCTTAAGTTTAATTTTTGACTTAGTTATTCTAACTGGCATTTGATCCTCACTTGTGCACTAGAGGTAACCCAGCCACCTCAGCTGGCGTCCATGTAAAAAGTTTACTTATGGAGTTCTGATAATGATGAATCTTTGTCGGTTAAGCCAGTTCTTTTTTAATTAATAAAACTATTGTGGGAAGACATTATCTCACTTCTTTTCTCCAAATTAAAGAATGTGCTGTTTAAATCGAGAAATATTACGGAATCTTGGTAAAGGAGAATCCTCTTTAACTGAATTTCTCAGAGGCTTGGAGAGTGAAAAAAATATTTTTAGCCTGAACATTTTTTAATACGTGGACAAACCTATTTATTATCTTTTTTTTAGTGGTAATAGTGGGTTTTAAGATGTGTACTTGATGTAAAGGATTTCAATATCCTCTTTTAGAACAAATGTAATTACAACAGAAATTTATTTGTAACAGAGAAGACACTCTGATCTATTTCTACTCTCATTTATTTTATTCTTCTTATTTATAATGATGTTATTTTGTTGTTCAGGTCGAGTATCGATGGCGCAAGGAAATGGTCTGAATATATTCTCGTCGAGAGAACAGGAATATGAGCAGAGAGCTCAACTGCTTAAGAGACTGGCCTTTGTCATCCTCTGTTCAGAAAATGATCAGTTCCAGAAGCACATGCCTGAAATACAAGGTTTGTTCTAATTGATTTGGTCTAAATTATTTCCTGTGAGGCAAACTCAGTGTAAACTTGACCTTTTTGTATAATTATGATTTTTAATAAGGTATTTACAGTATCTAATTATGATTTTATTAAAATTTTCATTGTACTCAAACAAAAAACTTATCTAATATTAGAATTAGTATCTTGTCAGATAGAAGTGCAGGTAGTTATCAACTTAAGATGAAGTTACATTCTCAATGACCAGTCATAAATCAATTTGGATACCAATCAGTTAAGAATTAACCACACAAGCCAATAAACTATAATGTATGTATATTATTTGTCTGTTTTATAGGCTTTTTTAAAAGAAACTGATGAAATTACATAAACAATATTATTTGTAAAAGAAAAATCAGAACAGTTCATATCTATTTTCATGAAAATAGATAAATGAGGGTTGTTACATGGTTTATAATTCGAAAGCAACCGTAAACTCACAATAACTTTTATCTCTGTTGCCCTGCTATCCAATTTTTCAGAATAAAATGAGTTAGCTTCTGGAACTTGTCAAATAATTAAAATTAAAGCATTTAACTTTTCTTTTTACTCTCAATCTTTAATTTAAAAAAAAAAAATTCTAAAATAAAATGATTTTAGAGTAGAATAAAAGTTAGCATTATGTATTATGCGTAATTCTTTAATTTTAAATAAAAAAAAACTGTCCATAGTATCCTTTTTACTGGTCTTATATTACTTTGCTTTGTAAGTTTCACCCCATGTTCCGTTACCCAAATTTTGAACCACTTCCCCTCTTTCAATCTTCCCCAAATTTTACACATAGAAAGAATTAAGGTGAAGAATACAGAAAAAAAGGTTGAAAATAAGACCCAGTTCTTTTAAAATGGTATTTTTATATTAATTATTAATGATTTTATCTGTTCCATTTTGGGCAAAGAAAAGTAGTTTCCTCTCAAATTGAGATATGACAACTGCCGAAGTAGCAGTTTAAAAGGGATTATCCTAACACTAATTTTAAAGACAATTCTTTACTAATAACTTGTTTAACTCATTGTTTCAGAGAGGCTAGCTGAGGTTGTTAGATTACCTGTGGTGGTACCTAATGTTCAGGCTCAGGTAATGATGTGCTTTCGAGTACTGCTCCTTAGGATGTCTCCTCACCATGTTGTACCTCTCTGGCCTAACATAGTCTCAGAGATGGTGCAAGTTCTCCTTCACATGGAACTTACCCTTTCTACTGAATCTGAAGAATTCAAGTAAGTCAACAAATTTGAAATTGGTGTATTATTAATTTAAATCAAATTATAATTATTATTAACTACGGGAGACATATAGAGAAAAATAGACTCCAGCGCCGAGATTCAAACCACTGGCCTTATATATTTCCAGTATAGGCACTCTACCAACTAAGCTACACTGAAGAATAATTTCGTCTGTCATTAACGATGCCTAGTCCCAAATTTAAGCTTTCAATTTTTTCTCAAGTCTAGAAATCAACATTAACAACAATAGAATTAGGCCAAGAAATAACAATTATAATTATAAAGTACCCAATTAGTACCTGAACCTAGTACAATCAATTAAAAATTCAATTTTTAAGTATTTGGTAGTATTCATACTTCAGAAAGTTTTACTTTGCTGTGATTGCTTGGTGTTATTATACATTTCTTTTTACAGTATTGTTGACTATGTATCATTTTTAGTTCGCAGATTGGTGCTAGCATGGAGTGGGGTATTTCTAATGGAGTGAGTTCCAGTTCTATGGTTCAATGGATTCAGCTGCAGTTAGCAACAGCACAGCTCCTCTTCCTTTGTGTTCAACTACCTCCGGACACACTTCCACAGTTCCAAATGTAAGCTAATACGTCATTTTATATAATACTTTTATTTAGGGGGTCGCGATAGCTTGTATAGGAGAGTAGTTGGCTCTCCTATCAATAAAGTTAAACAACATTGAGCTTGATCCCATCAATAAGTTTCAGATTGTAGTTCCCTCCTGATAACCAGTTGTGGTCAGAAAATTTCTACTTCTTAAAGCCTTCTAGAATCTCATTGATTTTAATATTTTCATCTTATAAGTTGAAGAGTTTGAGTTTTAGAACAATTCCTTAAAATCTTAACAACTGACGTACTAAAATATTTTTATCTGAGCTTTGCCTGGTCCACAGCTCAGCAAAAAGACTTTAGTTCATCCTCTTAACAACCAAAAGTTAAAATGATTTTTAAAAATTTCTATTTCTTATAATAATTATTAATCAAATTTTGATTTCAGGTATCGATGGGCATTTGTAGGATCAGATGCTTGTACGAATAAACAGCCTAAAGGTTCAGCTGACTTCATACCACATGTTACTAGGATCTCTAGACTTATGGATGCAAAGGTAATTATTTATATTTTTCTTAATTTATATTAAAGTGGAATGTGATGCCCTCAGTTGCTAAAGCTGTTAGTACCTCAAGCCAAAGAATAACTCTAGTTTTCTGCCTAGAGTTTTGAGTGGGGACTGGCATAACCAACTGGTTAGAGTATTCCTAACTTTCCTGAAACCTAGGTATAAGCTCATACCTGGTGGGTTGGAATCCCATTGAGACATGTTTCACACCAAAAAGATAAATAAAATTATTAGATCTTGTCCTATATTAACCTAATGGTGAGTTTACCCATAACTTACCTGATCATGTAGATATTTTGATTTTATTTAATTTTATCTGTTCCCTTCTTTTTTATCTTACTTTCCACAGTTTAGGTTTTTAACTTCACTTGTCAGTTGTCAAGTGTCTTCCTTAGTTGGTATTTTCATCCGTATCTTTGGAGATATAAAGCCTTCAACAATGGTTCATGGCAATAATTTCTATTTCTTTTGAACATTCATCAAAGCTAGATTTATAGCTTTTCGTATCTATAATGCACAAATACAAGGCTGTACTTTCCAAGATGGGAGTATCCTTAATGAATCTCCTCCTTTAAGTCACCTCTGTTTATGTCAACAATAGACTGAGTTGTGGGTTTGACAATTATGGCTTATTGGCTTAAGGAGCTTGAGACGGCCACCTTAGAACCTACTTGGTTTAAATTGTCATAAAATTGGCTTTACTGTCTCAAAATAAAATTCCTATCAGGACTTTCCTTTTGGACTTTGTAGGCTAACTCTACATCTTCAACTACAAATATAAACTACATTTTCAACTAATTTTAGCTGTTAGACCTCTTTTCTCTATTTCCACTCAGTAAATGTGAATTTAAGTGTTTGTTTTTCATTAAATGTGTATTTTGTGTTAGTTTGGTAGTGTAGAAGCACTTCCAGTGCCGTTACTTCCCCACGGTAGCAGTATTAAGAATTTAGAAGAACTTCAGCCGTTCTTCAGTGCGATGAGTTCAGGTCGATACACGCAGCTCTCACTGTCCCAGCTTGAACACAACATAGAACTCGACTTCCTTGATCCTATGCCTTCAAAATAAACAATACTGGAATATCGACTGTACAGTACTTCCAGTGGAATGGATTCTTCAATTATTTTGTTATCTTAAGGGATTTAATTCCTTGTCGTTTTTGTTTTGGAATCGAGTGGTAATGTTTCTTGTTTATATTAAACCTCTCGTCCTTCACTCAGTGCCTCGGAAAAAAATAAAGTATATTAAAAGAAGTAAAATCTTTTGACTTTATATATTCAACGTTTTTTATCGACATAGGAAAAATAATCAATAATTGGTTAAAAAAACAAAAAAAAAAAAAAACATGAAATATAAATAATTGATCTTTTATTTTACCTGAGTATTTATTCTCTTATCATTATTAATTTACTTTTTTTTATAAAATGTCTATTTAGTTATAATTATTCTATTATTATGTTCATTTTTATTGATTAATTTTATTCATTATATGTATAAATTTCTAATATAGGAATCAAATTTAGGCAATTTTACTTTATAATTAAATGATAGGCAAATCCTCCTTGAGAAATATGTAAATAAGACAAGAGACAGAAATATTATTTTGAATTTAGAATAATTTTAAAATATATCCTTGCTTTTCTTGCAATTTTGAAAATTATATGTTATTTTTTTATGCAACAAATATTAATGTATACTAGTAGATTTATATGACTGCGGTGAACAAAATCAGATGACACAAACAAATTGATTATATTATAAGCTAAAGTAAAACTTTGTCATTAGTCATTGCCAATTAACTGATTTTGACCAATGAAAGTGATCATTAGTGGTATGCATTATAACAATTGATTCGACAATTTAGGCTTATAAAGGCAGAATGAGCCATCGCCAAGAAAACTTGATTTGAGATGTTAATTGCAGTTTCAGTTAAAAGCTAGCTAACAGGTATCTGAACTTATTCCCTACAATATTATTTTTTCAATATTCTTAATAAGTTTAAAAGTGTTCTTATAAACCTAATAGTGAACATTATAATTTATTTTAAACATGACATAGTTTCAATTTACAAATAATTAAAAAAAACAATAATTTTGTTACCAAAATGACATGATATTGATTATGAATTTTGAAATTAGAATTTAACAGCAAATACCTGTATGATTGTTTGAGAAAAATAACTTAAAACAGAAAAATTGAATTAAAAATTCAGAAATAATATTTTGTGTGTTTAAAAAAATGACCAAGGCAAACATGGTATTTGATTTTTTACATAAAATATAAAATCTTTTAATATCCATTCATTTAGTTATTTATTATTATTATAAACTTGTAGCCTCCTTTGATAAAAATTATATAGATAGGAATTTTTTTTTTATCGATAATATCTATTGGTCAAAATGAATTCAATGTGTTGTTTAAGAAGCAAAATTCTCATCACTAAGATGAGCATCCATACTATTTCCAACCTGACTAAAAACCTGACTATTTTTATAGAGATTATGCCTTCAACTGGAAGATACTTATTGGAATATTCCAATAATATTGATTCAAATAATCTAGGAATTTTCGCATTGATTTTCAAATGTTAGTTTAATAAAAAATGAAAATAATTATATTTTAAAAATTGTACAAAAAATAATTAAATTATATCGTATGTTTGACAGAACAATTATTTATATTAATATATATATATTTTTTCTTTTTTAGCTATGCTTATTTCAAATGCAATTATAATTTTTATTTAAAAAATTAAATAAAATTATAAAAAGCTATTTAATTTAGGTTTGCTAATGAATATGTATGCCTTAATCTAAGATTAAATAAATGAAAGGCCTATTTCTATTTTGTATAGTTGTATATTGTACATTTGTAAAAAAAGAAAATTAGTTATGTAAATTTATCCAGGATGGTTATTATCAATATAAAGTGTTTAGGTGTTCTTCAAATTTGAAAACTTGCTTCTTTAGTTTCTAAAGATTAAGGGGGGGGGGATGAGAATATGTATATAATAATTCTGAATTGTTTGAGGGCACTGAAACATTTTCACAAAAAATTAAATTTTAAAAAATAAGTGCCTACACTGCTATCGTTTTATTAGTAAATTTAAAATTTGTAAATTTTTGAAAAAAACAGTGTTGTAAATTAAGAAATAATAATATGCATTATACTTCTTATTTTATAAAATGCTTAGCATTTTTTATCTTTTTTTTTTTTTTTTTTTTAATTTTGCTGTGATTACTTGGTTTCATTGTCTTATATTATTATTTTTAATTAGGTAGTTCAAGTGCACAAAAAAATGTATTTTTTATTTAACAAAAAAAAAAAATTAATTAATAAAAAAAAAAGAAAAGTTTAATGGGAACAAGAGGTTAAAATACAGAATATATTTGTTTGACTTCTATAGTAATTGTTTGAATGGACTATCTGAGTGGTTAACATACCTTGCCGCATGTACTAAGTTCAAACCTTAGAAAGGTCAAACATTTTTTTATCCTGATGATCATATTAAGTACATGTTTAACTGATCCATTATAATATCCTTATGTTGGATTGATTAGTAGGAATAGGAAATAAAAGTTGTTCAGTTGCAGAAAACCTCCTAGAGAAAATTTCCTATCTTGTGAACATAATTTTATTGGTCCTCTCATCTTACACCCAAAAAAAAAAAAAAAAATAAATAAATAAAATAAATAAATAAAAAATCGACTTTGAAGCTTTGTAAATATTTTTTTCTTATATACACTTAGAATTTGATTAAACACTTTAACTATTGCTGACTTTTATGACAATCAAGGCAAACATGGTATTTGATTTTTTTTTTACATAAAATAACAAATCTTTTAATATCCATTCATTTGGTTATTTATTATTATTATTATTTTTTTTTTAAATCATCTTCATCCTAAGTTTAATTTGGTGCTTTGATCCACTTAATTCAAGGCTTAAGGCAGAAAGCAAGAAGATTTTTTTTTATCAATCTTGAACTAATAATTAATCTCTTATCCCATTAAAACCTTTGTTATAGTTCTATAATAAAATGTGTGTATATGATTTCGATGTGTAAACTAATAAAATTATTTGATAATTTGCAGTATCAGAGACAGTTTTTTTTTTTCAAAGAGATCTAATTTTTTAATCTATTTTCGTTCTGAAGATATATCATCTTATGGGGTGAAAACAGTTTTTTAACCACATATTTTTTAAAAATTTTAGTTATTTTTATATTTATAAGATTTTTTTGTAGAATTTTATTTGATATTTACATTGAAATATTTTTACAAGCAACTATTTTAATGTCAGTTTTGTTAAAAGTTCCACTTTATTTTATGGTTAAATTTTGAGTATAATGTAATCAATATTATTAATTAAGAATATGTTCATAAAAAATTAGGATTTTTTATTTTAAATTTTGTAGAACTTATGCCAAGCAGAACTTGAAGAATAAAATTTATCTGTTTCGACCACTTTCAACTACAGAGTGTGCTCAGTGATCTGCTAATTAAATATTAGCTATTGTGGAGTTTTCAGACTATAAAATGGTAAATTTTATTTCCCATTTTGAATAAATTCTACTCTTAAATATGATCAATTGTCATTTGGTGGTTCAAACAATGAAGACCTTATTCTTAAATTATATAAATATTCTATAATAATATTATATTAATAATCTTATTAATATTATATGAATATTATATTGATATTCTTTTGTATTTGTTTTTATTATTTTAATAACTAATTTACAAAAATTTAAATGATAAAAAGGTTAGTTTTGTGGTCTCCACAATTGAAAGGGTAGTTTTATGGTCTCCACAATTGAAAGGGTAGTTTTGTGGTCTCCGCAATTGAAAGGGTAGTTTTGTGGACTTCATAATAGAAAGGATAGTTTT
>KZ651215.1:574356-602516 GCA_001010745.2 Gerris buenoi
TAACTCAGAACCTCTATAACAAGTCGTCTTGAGAAATCAACCTCTATAACGCGACTTTATACAGGAATGGGTTGACCTTGAATAAGTCTAGACTTGAAAAAATATCATTTATTTTAGAAAATAAACAAAAATAATTGTAGCGAGGTATAAAACCTTTTCTAGGAGCCTGGACTACCTTTTATAGAAAAAATAGTCGGGGCGGTACTTTGCAGATTGAGAATAGGACATGCTTGAATTATACTTATAGGACTACTTTGACTCACAGTTATTTGTTCATGAGAGACCGGGAAAGACCAAGATGTTGACTATAATATGAGACAATACTTTGACAGTCGCTCACCTACTGATTGCCAATATCTTGACTAACGTAAAATTACTAAAAAATTATCGGATAACTTGGCAGATATTTTAGTAAACTTGATTACCAAAATGAACCTGATACATTACTTACACGATGCTTATTACTATAATGATGTCTGAATTTAATTCTTTCTTGGATTGTTAATTTAAGATTAGGTCATTTTTCCTAAAAGTGATGATTTTATTTTATACATTTGTGCAGTGAGTAAATTAAGGTGTTAAAAGTCAAAGAGCCTAATAAACATTCAAAACAAATTCTTAACTGAGACTAAAGCCTAGTTTACATTGGTAGAGTAAACGTTCGAGTAGCTAGGACGAGTAGCACTCTACCAAGCTACTAGCCCAATGTGAAGGATACGGATAGTAAACGGTCGAGGATAGTGGATAAAAGTTGGTCGAGTAAATGGGCGAGTGCGGTAGTAGAGTAGCTAGACCGCCGAAGGGCGAGTAGACCCCCCACCCTACGTCCGTCTTAACATTGAATACCTTCTTCTATATATTAATTGGGTGATTATTCAGAACTAATAAAGTAATAACCTCACTTTACTAAGGCTACTATCTCAAGCACGTGTGAACGACTTTAGAGTCACTCTACCATAAAACAGCACGCACACCATTTTACTCTACCAATTTAAACTAGGCTTAAGAGATATCTCTACACAGTGCAAACATTATTAGGATTCCACTTTAAACGACAATTTTTTTTTTTTTTTTTTTTTTTTTTTGTAATAGAGGTAGAATACTCATTATTATTTAAGTACTACAGCAGGAAACTCCTAAATATATTCTAAAAAAATATAGGAAAGTAAAAAATTGCCAATATTAATTCACAGAAAGTTTGTCAGTAGGATCTTGCCCTTTTTTCTATGAATTTTGTTTGTTGTAAGGAAATAACTTTCAATCAATAGAAACACTTTAGATTACTTTAAATTTGTGAGACATACAAAAAATTTGTTATGAAGAGATTTTCCGACCGATTTCCCTTTCCGACCATCCCAATCCACTAGTCCACAGTCTGTTTTCCCGCACTATTCCTAATAACCCTTCCAGACGCCTGAAGAGGCAGTGGCCACGTGACCTCTTAGACAACTAAACTATGTTAACTTCAATTTCATAATTTTATTTTTGTTTGTAACTTCACTGAATCATAAATCTTTTTCAACTCAGTAAGTGCTATCACTGGATAGTTCCTTACATCCTGTTATTCTTTCAAGTCACTAATACTCACATCTGTATTGCTTATAACAATAATGTATTGTAGTTGCAGTAATCTAATAAAATTTAAAAAAAAAAAAAAAAAAAAANTTGAAAAAATATCATTTATTTTAGAAAATAAACAAAAATAATTGTAGCGAGGTATAAAACCTTCTCTAGGAGCCTGGACTACCTTTTATAGGAAAAAATAGTCAGGGCGGTACTTTGCAGATTGAGAATAGGACATGCTTGAATTATACTTATAGGACTACTTTGACTCACAGTTATTTGTTCATGAGAGACCGGGAAAGACCAAAATGTTGACTATAATATGAGACAATACTTTGACAGTCGCTCACCTACTGATTGCCAATATCTTGACTAACATAAAATTACTAAAAAATTATCGGATAACTTGGCAGATATTTTAGTAAACTTGACTACCAAAATGAAACATGCATTACATACACGATGCTTATTACTATCTGATGTCTGAATTTAATTCTTTCTTGGATTGTTAATTTAAGATTAGGGAATTTTTCCTAAAAGTGATGATTTTATTTTATACATTTGTGCAGTGAGTAAATCAAGGTGTTAAAAGTCAAAGAGCCTAATAAACATTCAAAACAAATTATAAACTGAGACTAAAGCCTAATTTACATTGGTAGAGTAAACGTTCGAGTAGCTAGGACGAGTAGCACTCTTCCAAGCTACTAGCCCAATGTGAACGATACGGATAGTTAACGGTCGAGGATAGTGGATAAAAGTTGGTCGAGTAAATGGGCGAGTGCGGTAGTAGAGTAGCTAGACCGCTGAAGGGCGAGTAGACCGGGGGGTCTACCCTAGGTGGGGACCCTACGTCCATCTTAACATTGAATACCTTCTTCTATATATTAATTGGGGGATTATTCAGAACTAATAACGTAATAACCTCACTTTACTAAGGCTACTATCTCAAGCACGTGTGAACAACTTTAGAGTCACTCTACCATATAACAGCACGCACACCATTTTACTCTACCGTCCCCTGTGCTAAAAAGTAAGCAAGTGCACTCGACCATTTACTCTACCAATTAAAACTAGGCTTAAGAGATATCTCTACACAGTGCAAACATTATTAGGATTCCACTTTAAACGACAATTTTTTGTTTTGTTTTTTGTTTTTGTAAGAGGTAGAATACTCATTATTATTTAAGTACTACAGCAGGAAACTCCTAAATATATTCTAAAAAAATATAGGAAAGTAAAAAATTGCCTTTATTAATTCACAGAAAGTTTGTCAGTCGGATCTTGCCCTTTTTTTCTATGAATTTTATTTGTTGTAAGGAAATAACTTTCAATCAATAGAAACACTTTAGATTACTTTAAATTTGTGAGACATACAAAAAATTTGTTATGAAGAGATTTTCATTGTACAGAAGTTCGTAATAAGGTACGACTTAATTTACAAAATAGGCAGGTAATTGATGTCTAATGGTAGTCATGAATTGAGTTTTTTTTTAAACTTTTTAGTGAGCAGCAAAACCCCATTTTAAAAGATCAATTAAGGATTAATTGTCGTCATTTTTTGCTGTTTAGTTACATTTTATAATGTGTACGAAGTTTCTTCAGGGGTAATTAATACAATTTTTTCCAAAGGTGATGTTTCATCCCTATTTTTGGGAAACCCTCAAACCTAATTGAAAGATCTGTTTTAATATAAAAATTAATTAAAATTCAATTCATCACTACTAAGTACTTACCACATCTAGTACAATAAAAAAAAAAAAAAAACAATAACATGATGAGTTTTGTTAACTGACTGACCTGTAAATAACTTCATTTGGCCTCTTCACCATATCAGCAACGATATAATCTGATCTCTTGGGTTTTTAACTTTCCATAATTCCCAAATATTTTCTATTCTTATCAAAATTCTTCAATTGTTGTTTTGAAATAATCCAAGGTTAAATAAGTATAATTTATTTAGTCTTGAGATAAAGAACATACAGTGAAAATCTTTAACAGGAAATTGGCCAAAATATTTTTTTTTTTTTTCGTGTTCAAAGAATTTTTTATTAAACGATACATAAAAAAACAAAAAAAACATATTTTTTTGTGTAAAATGTTTTAATACGATATGTACCATGTATATATACATGGTATATGCATGTCTGTAGTTAATAAAAAAATTAAAATAAAATCAACAATCTTTCATAAATTTTTCTTTGGAATGATATTCTGATACACAGATACAAACACAATTTTCACACCCAACACCTTATTCAATTACAAACTGATTACACATTTCTTTGTAATTCTTAAAATATGCAAGCGATAATTCCATGTAAGAAGAAAAAGTCGGTTTTTAGGCGACAGGTGTAATTCACAGGAGATAAAGAAAACCCGGTGTCACAGGAGAGGGGACGTTTTTATAAACATTGTAATCTTGTCTCACCCAACACTCCCTTCAATTTCGGTGTCAGTATTTCAAAGCCAAGTTAAAAGGGTCTCGCCTGGGTGACTCATATATATTTCAGACCTCTCTGCATTCTTGCCTTATTAATAAGGTGAATGTATCTCTTTTTGTTCCGAAAAGCGAAATATTTTCATGTTAAGCGACTTTTGATTCGTATTAAAAGAAGAAAAAAATGTGTTAAAATACTAGGCATTTTGTCAGGACTACAATAATTTTTCATGTTAAGCATTTTCCTGTAATAGTACATTACGCGTCGAGTGTGGAAAGTAGCATTTTGCATGCGAGTGTGGAGTTTACACCCGAGCGATAGCAAGGGTAGTAAAAACCACACGAGCAATGCAAAATGCCGTTTTCGCACGAGTTGCGTACCGTGCTTTATCTACGATTGTTAGATTTTAATAATAAATGCAGAAAAAAATAATAAACTTCCTGTATGTAAGCTCGTATTTCTGTATTTCTCTTTTGATAAAGATGACATCAATTCGTTAGTTGTATTTTGTGCCGAATTAATTATTTCGGAAGGCGTATTANTAAGATAATGCATTCTGGAGATGAATGTTGAATAATAAAACCCTCAGCATTTTTGCAAAACCCACAGGCTTTTGTCCTTGTTAAGATATAGGTTGTCTAAAGCCTGTGATGCATTTTATGCATACTCATTATAATAGTTAAGACTACAGCTTAAGACCAAAATGAAAAACACTTTTTACTTGGGTTTATATTGTGTTTAAGTTGTGATTATAACTTCATCTCTATTTTATTTTTCTCTCTTAAATACCAATACCAATTGGCACATATTTACTTTAGCACCCTCTTTGGTTAGAAACAATTGTCTGCCCTACCAAAATCAAAGGTTTGTGTGTTTGTCTTCCCAAGAAATTAGCGGCCTTTACACTGGCACGCTTTTCTGCAGGATAGAGCAACAAACGGGAAATAGTGCGGGAAAGAGCGCCAGTGTAAAGGCTGCACTGGAGTGGAGGATTACGCGTCCACAAACGCACGCTTTACCGCCCGTAATCTCCTTAGTGTAAAGGTGACAGCGAGCTTTACCACAGGCCTCTTATTCTTTATATTCTACCTGTATAACACGGGGGCTTTCCTGTAGGAAAGCGCGTATCACTTTTATAGCTACCAAATCTTTCCCACACGATTACTCGCAGGCAAACCTTCACGATTCAGGCCTGTAGGAAAGAACGTATGTGTAAAGGCGCTTTAGAAAATCCTGGGGTAGTTTTATTATGCTATTAAAAATCTTATCACGTGTAAGAAAATCTTAAACAGAAAACTGTAGGACAATGAGTTCTGCAGTTTTCTTAGCGTAAATTTGATATTTCTTTGTCTTGATAGTTAATTAGACTAAGGGATATTATCTTTTGTATACAGAATGAGAAGTTCCTTTGCTACAAAGCACTTTGGGCTAAATATCCCTTTGTCGTAATTCTTAGCGGGGTTACTCAACTGCAGTCTTGCCTCACATCTCCTAATTTACTTAGGGTAAGCCCTTTTAAGGGATACTAACTAAACTAAATTTTGGTGACAGAATTATTTTAGACCGTACAATATATCATCCCCCTTATGCCATAAACCAATAACCAACTATAAATGTTCAAATTTTCATACCCTTGGTTTATTAGCTATGTTGTGCCAGAACCCTGAATTTGTGCCTGCATTGTATCAGCTGTTATTGGCTATGGCAGTTTGATGATTGTAAAATATTGAAACAATAGAGCATTTTAAGGAAAAGGGGGAGATACTAGGGTCAAAAAAATTGTCTGACTAATAAGCCCACTAAATTTATGGATGTAAGCCCTCTGAATTATGGAATGTAATGCTGAATATGGATCGTAAACTTTAAAATTCCAATTTCCAACAATGTGGAATCTGTACATTCATGGCTCTGGCATAAGGGCGAATATGTGATATCTTGGCATTCACCATGGTTTTAAGAGCTATTCACTTAAATACCACTCTTATCTCTACCTTTAGTAGTGTTAGGCAACGAAAGAAGTCACAGAACTGCTAAGGTCTAAATGCCAGACAATTATAACCCTGTTAAGCAATCCGCATGTCTCATGTGCCTTCTTACATCTATGATTTCATCTGTTTTTATTATATTTATAAGCCAATATAAATATCTTCTTGTGTCACTCACTGGTTTTAAAATAAATCAACAACGTTTATTATTTTAATTTTGGGCCAACTTTTTTTTTTTTTATTTACATTGTCCACATTATTTTAACACAAAAAATTGTTAAATAATTATTGCAAAATAATAAAAAAAAAAAAATAAATCAAGTAAAAAATTATAATAATAGTAATAAAGGAACAAATAAAAACAACATAAATAATGATAAAAGCGAGTTGGATTTATAATTTCACTTAACAAGACGACCAATGTTTCCGTCATACAAAACAAATACCAGATGTTTCTATTTAATTCTATCTATATAACATATTATAATAAAAATCGAAAAACATAACTATATTAAAGACATTCTTCTAAAGTCTATAATATAAGCTTTTTTTTTATTAAAAATTCAATTTTTTTATCAATAAAAGACTATCTATCTATATATTATAGTTATTAATAAATATTACAAAAAAAAATTTCAAATATTTCTCAATGAATGAATTTATAATAATACGATATAAAGAAATTGAAAATGAAATCAGAAGACAAAAAAATACAGTAATGAATGTGGATGAATATTAAAGAAAAAATTGCACCTAGTAAAAAAAAAAAACTGTTTAACGCGATTAAACGTAAAATTAGATAAAAAAAAAGGTTAAAGACAGTATTTTATATAATAAATGTATAATAATTCCATGTAAACATAATGTTTTTTTTTGGTTGTTTTAAGTTTTTTTTTGATTTTATATAATACTACAAACTTGGGATTATTTATTTTTAAACATTTTTTTTTTCTTTTCTTTAAACGCACTACATTCTAGGAATAAATAGTGTTTGAAAGGAGATAATTCATAAAAAAGGTGTGTTTTTCGTTTTTTTCTTTGATGTGTACTTTGATAACTGAAGGTAAATTTGAGGTAAATAACTTTGACGGGGCGGGGTAGTAAATATGTGTGCGACCCAGGTATATAGACCAATTTTTAAATCTGAAACAAAAACAAGGCAAATTAGAATTAAAAAATTATCATACAATATTGATTAGTATTAAATATTTAAGATATTGAGATGATGAAAACTAAGATGTAAGTCGTTACCATAGATTTGAACAACCTTATGTCCAAAAACACAACTTTACAGGAAGGGCTAATAAAGTTTTAAAACTAATAACATCTTTTCAGTTTTTGGTAGTATTCATAATACGGAAAGTTTAAATTTAAATCAAATTAAAATTATTATTAACACTGGGAGACAGACAGAGAAAAATAGACTCCAAGTCCGGGACTTGAACCTCGCTCAAGCGCTTTATCCAACTAAGCTACGCAGGAGAATGATTTTTCNCTATAATATAAGCTTTTTTTTTATTAAAAATTCAATTTTTTTATCAATAAAAGACTATCTATCTATATATTATAGTTATTAATAAATATTACAAAAAAAAATTTCAAATATTTCTCAATGAATGAATTTATAATAATACGATATAAAGAAATTGAAAATGAAATCAGAAGACAAAAAAAATACAGTAATGAATGTGGATGAATATTAAAGAAAAAATTGCACCTAGTAAAAAAAAAAAACTGTTTAACGCGATTAAACGTAAAATTAGATAAAAAAAAAGGTTAAAGACAGTATTTTATATAATAAATGTATAATAATTCCATGTAAACATAATGTTTTTTTTTGGTTGTTTTAAGTTTTTTTTTGATTTTATATAATACTACAAACTTGGGATTATTTATTTTTAAACATTTTTTTTTTCTTTTCTTTAAACGCACTACATTCTAGGAATAAATAGTGTTTGAAAGGAGATAATTCATAAAAAAGGTGTGTTTTTCGTTTTTTTCTTTGATGTGTACTTTGATAACTGAAGGTAAATTTGAGGTAAATAACTTTGACGGGGCGGGGTAGTAAATATGTGTGCGACCCAGGTATATAGACCAATTTTTAAATCTGAAACAAAAACAAGGCAAATTAGAATTAAAAAATTATCATACAATATTGATTAGTATTAAATATTTAAGATATTGAGATGATGAAAACTAAGATGTAAGTCGTTACCATAGATTTGAACAACCTTATGTCCAAAAACACAACTTTACAGGAAGGGCTAATAAAGTTTTAAAACGTTTTTTTGGTAGTATTCATAATACGGAAAGTTTAAATTTAAATCAAATTAAAATTATTATTAACATATTATAATAAAAATCGAAAAACATAACTATATTAAAGACATTCTTCTAAAGTCTATAATATAAGCTTTTTTTTATTAAAAATTCAATTTTTTTATCAATAAAAGACTATCTATCTATATATTATAGTTATTAATAAATATTACAAAAAAAAATTTCAAATATTTCTCAATGAATGAATTTATAATAATACGATATAAAGAAATTGAAAATGAAATCAGAAGACAAAAAAAATACAGTAATGAATGTGGATGAATATTAAAGAAAAAATTGCACCTAGTAAAAAAAAAAACTGTTTAACGCGATTAAACGTAAAATTAGATAAAAAAAAAAGGTTAAAGACAGTATTTTATATAATAAATGTATAATAATTCCATGTAAACATAATGTTTTTTTTTGGTTGTTTTAAGTTTTTTTTTGATTTTATATAATACTACAAACTTGGGATTATTTATTTTTAAACATTTTTTTTTTTTTTTCTTTAAACGCACTACATTCTAGGAATAAATAGTGTTTGAAAGGAGATAATTCATAAAAAAGGTGTGTTTTTCGTTTTTTTCTTTGATGTGTACTTTGATAACTGAAGGTAAATTTGAGGTAAATAACTTTGACGGGGCGGGGTAGTAAATATGTGTGCGACCCAGGTATATAGACCAATTTTTAAATCTGAAACAAAAACAAGGCAAATTAGAATTAAAAAATTATCATACAATATTGATTAGTATTAAATATTTAAGATATTGAGATGATGAAAACTAAGATGTAAGTCGTTACCATAGATTTGAACAACCTTATGTCCAAAAACACAACTTTACAGGAAGGGCTAATAAAGTTTTAAAACTAATAACATCTTTTCAGTTTTTGGTAGTATTCATAATACGGAAAGTTTAAATTTAAATCAAATTAAAATTATTATTAACACTGGGAGACAGACAGAGAAAAATAGACTCCAAGTCCGGGACTTGAACCTCGCTCAAGCGCTTTATCCAACTAAGCTACGCAGGAGAATGATTTTTCTCTGCCGTAACCGATAACTAGTCACGAATCCAAGCTTTCAATATTTCTACAAGTTTAGCAAGTCAATATTTTTGACATTAGAACTAGACCGAGAATTAACGCTTATAATTATAAAGTACTCAATTAGTACCTGTACCTTGTACAATCAATTAGAAATTCAATTTTTAAGTTTTTGGTAGTATTCATACTACGGAAAGTTTAAATTTTAATTTAAATCAAATTATAATTATTATTAACACTGGGAGACAGACAGAGAAAAATAGACTCCAGCGCCGGGACTTGAACCACGGGCCTCTACATTTCCAGTGTAGCGCTCTACCAACTGAGCTACGCAGGAGAATGATTTTCTCTGCCGTAACCGATAACTAGTCCCGAATCCAAGCTTTCAATATTTCTACAAGTATAGCAAGTCAATATTTATGACATTAGAACTAGACCGAGAATTAACGCTTATAATTATGAAGTACTCAATTAGTACCTGTACCTTGTACAATCTCTAAATGTGTCTTTTTCAAATATATGGCAAACATGAGCCCATCTTTAATAATTCACACTACATTAGCACAATATAGGATATCTAACAGTTTTTGAGTAAAGTTGTCACTATTAATCATTAATTACTATGGACAAGTGATAGCCAACTTCAGCAGTGAAGGCGACAGTCTGTGCCAAATGAGTGTTGACAGCGTGAGAAAGTCAAAAGAAATGGAGGGTGCCAATCAGAGCTCAAGATTTTCAAATCCTGAGCCCTCATTGGCTTAAATCATGATTTTGACCCACACTGTCAGCACACTAAAACTCATTTGGCTCAGACTGTAGATACTAGATTACATTATAATTGCTACTGCATAGTTATAATAAATAAATATTAATGATAAATAAAATATTTATAAATATTTATTCGATGTCTGATCATTTAATTAATATTTTAAAAACTATGGAATAATAAATAAGAAAGCATGATTAAAAAATAAAAACAAATAAGCATGTTGCCTTACATTATCGACAGCGTTTTCGTCCCCTGAATCGCTGACATCGTCGCCGAATTCAATATCCTCATCGAAGTCATTCTCAACAAACGTGACTTGTTCATTTATCCTCACTATAACAATAAAAAATGATAATATATGAACAAAAATGTAAATATTAATGTGTCGATATCACAACAACTAAATGCACTTAAATTAAATTAGGGGGTAATTGTAATTTCCAAGACGTCTAGGGATCATTAAGAATTTATGACAATAAAAACCTTATGTCGTGCTATATACTGAGTTGTCTACAGAATTATTATCAGACTTTAATTCTTGATAAACAAGATTATCTTTTATAAATATCAAAGTTTTAATTTTAACACCTAGGTTAGTTAAGCATGTTGCTAAGGATATAAACAAATAAGAATGTAAACAGTACCGGTTTCAGGGAATTCTCCGTATGTCTTGAGATTCCTAGCCTCATCAGGCGTATATTTCAGGATTACATCGGCCTTGGCATCCTGATAATCTCTCAGACCTATGAGGATAATATCACCTTGGTTTATCCAAACCTATAAAAATACATAAGACAATCAATTATAATTGAAAACAGAATATATAAGCTGAAAAAGAAATAATATTAGGTTACATGGATTGGTTAGCACAAACCTTTTGCTAGACTGAACATGTTCTTTATGTATTCATATTGGTTGAAGTGTGTGAATTAGAACATTTGCTTAAATCGATAACTTCAAAATGGCGGCCAATATCAAAACTAAATTGTGTGGATTTGTTTGTCACATAGAAGTAAATTCGTGCCAAATTTCAACTCAAATTGACCACTTTTTGATTTTTTACAATATTTTTAAATTATTGCTGACCCAGCAAACTGGGTTCAAATTGCGGAAAATGTTGATTTTTCAGGCGGCACAACTAGAAGTAAGGACTGATTTTTCTGCCAAGTTTCACCTCTCTAGGTTAAATACCCTGGGTGCTATGATGATAACACAAACAAAAACATTCTAAAAGGATAATTTAGTTGAAATCTCTAGAGAAAAAAAAATTGGGTGTAAAAAAACTTTTCCTACCATGGAGGAAAAGTAAAAAAATAGTAGTAATAATTATTTACTATTGAATTTTACCTTTTTCCTTAATTTGCCTCTGATGTGGCACAGACGTTTAGTACCATCAAAGCACATGGCCTCTAAACGCCCGTTTCCCAACATTTTGGTAACCTGGGCATACTCTGAAACAAGTCATTCAATTAATTAAAATTAAGTATAATGCAAATTATACCTATTACTAATTATACATTTACTTTCATTATTATCTATTTGTTTCAATTGATAAATAAATTTAAGAAAACGAGTATTTATATTTTTCCAAAAAAATTATAATTACAAGGGTAATTATATTACTGAATTTCAATGATAAAATTTGAAATAGGTGAATAGATAACAAGGTCTTCTACTAATAAGGTAATGTTGTTTTTAACATAAAAAGGGACCAGTCGTCTAATTATAGTAAAATTATATAAATATTTGGAATATCTCTGTAACTATTGAACAAAATTAGCCAAGGGGTCAGCTGAAAATATTTGACGAGGTAGGTATCGACAGAAAATATTTGACAACCCTGGGAATTATTAACTACCATATTTACTAAACATTATTAATTACTTTAATTTTACCCTATTTTACTTTAAATCAATTTGTTTTGACAATGTGACCCTTTCTTTGTTTAATGGTAACTTAATTGCTAATTTATTATAATTGTTTGACCATGTTATTTAATTAATTGTACAGAATATTATTTTTATTATTTAAGTAATGTCTCACGATAGATCAGTTCGCTCTGTGTTTAGCAACCCATTCTATTTGGGCAGCATCACTGTTATTTTTGTCTCTGTACTTCCATTTCAGACTTTAATTCAAATAACTTATAATTTTGTGTTTCAAACAAACGTTGAAATAATTTATCATACAAATCCACACTGTTTAAGGTGATATTTGACTAAGTCATAGATTTAGAATTGTAATCACACTTACGAACAGATTAGGATAATATTAAATACAATAGAAAACCATTATTATTATGTAAACAATTTTACTATTTAACATTTTATCAAACAATGCATAAATAAGTCAATTAGTTTCAATATATATATATAATTGTAATTTTCAATATTAGTTGAAACAAATAAACTTTAGATCAAGAAACAGTTAACAACTAGGAGCAATTGAAGAAACTATTATTATGAATTCTATTTGTAGAAATAAGAGATTTAGGAATTTTAAGCGAATATGGCTAATATTCACAATTAGGAAGTTAACTTCAACCTAAGTATATATAGAGTGTTTTACCTTGTCCGTCTTCCTTGAAGACCAACTCTCTCTTTTCCGTTTCATTCTCGTTCTTACCTCTTCTGCGATTTTTACCTCCCTTTCCTGTAAACATATTCAATAAAAAGTAAGTGACAAAAATCAAGACTTTAAGAAAATAACAATCAAGTTCTCAAATTCTTTTCTGCTTACTTCACCTTTTTAGGGGAACTAGATTTGTATTTCCAAATCCTTCATATTAGTTTTGCTTGTGTGTATGTTTGTGGCTGGTTTTCTTAAATATTTTTTTTGGAGGGCTAAATAACCCTCTTTTTGTCATACCATCGAGCTGAGACCTTGACGTATAGACTCTGTACTAGTACAAAAACATTCTATTAAATTTTAGGGTCACCAACCCTAAGACAAACTTATTAACGAAATTACTTGTTAAAAGTCAAAAACCGTGATTGATACGGAAATTTACAAAGCATATTTTTATAAAAAAACAACTACTTGCAGACAAATCAGATTTAACTAACAAAAGGAATTATATTTAAACTTAGTTTATATGGGATTGTATTATTTAAACTTTGGTTTCTATAGGTAAGCATCTGTAATCTTTAGACCACACTGATTTCAGTCATTGATATTCCTTATTTACCTAGTTAATCCTCTTTCTGCTAAGGTTTTGACAAGGATATGCAAGTTCAGCATGCTCACAACCTTTTTGTTAGAGTGACCATGAATTTGGAGAACTGTTAAAGGGTTAAATTATATATCTGAGAACTGGGTGTTCCTGTATTTCCAGTAAAATTGATTCCTGGCTTTCCTTCTACCTTTTTGATTAAAGTAGGGACTAATCCTCCTTCTTTAAAGAGGCTCATACACTACACGTGCCAAAAATAGACGAAACGTGCTAGTGTATGGAGGTCTCCGTGCAATGCTTGGCACGGTGAGAATCAAGACGAGTTTGATTTTCGGCGCACCATGCCATCCTGCCACGTGCTAGTGTGTGGGCTAGTCTCGTGCCACATGTTAAAAATAGCAACATCTGAGGCTAAATTTTGTTCGCTAGCATCAAGAGATTCTTGCTAGCATTTTTTTAAAAATGAGTGATGCAACGTTTTTCTGTCTCCCAATTTCTTGTCGTTGTTTATTGACACTTGTAGACGTCACCATTATTTGTGGCGAGTTAACAATGGAGGTAATCTTTATATACCAAGAGTAAGGAAATCTTTTTTTGTCAACCAATTTTTAGTTTTTATTAGCCTCCTCTTCCGTTGCTCCTTGCTATCTTCCTGTATCGTGTCAATCAAGAAAGCTTCATTTTTCATTACCACAGGCATAACTGGGCATGGGTGGAATTACAACTGATTTTTAAAGCAAATCACATCATTATAGGAACAACTTTTGTTTTGATCACATAGAGTAGTGATTAGCCTTTGCTCTCATTCCTTCTGTTTATTTTTTTCTTAATTCATTAAAATAAAATAAAGCTATCAAAATGATTACTAATAGGGTATTGTAGTGAATAAATAATTGGATCAGTAAACCAGATTGGACTATGACTCTAAAAAAATAGTATTGGCCAATAAAAAATTATACCAAGAGGGAATTCTAGTTTTGAGAAGAATAAAATGGCTTTTAAATGATTATTACAATTTGCAATATTAAAAGTTTTGAGCATCCAAGTCTACGATACCATTAATACTTCCCTAACAGCAACTTTATTACTCCTACACTCTATTAACTTCAACAGTGTGCTACACATTTGGACACAGTATTCTAAATCTTAGTCTAAATTTTTAAAAAATAAGAAATATTTAGAAGGTTAGGTAGTAAATAATGGTGGAGGCTTCAAATCAATGATATTCAAGTATGACTAATACATTCTGATATTTCTTGCACAACAATTACGTCAGTACTCAAAATTTCCTGTTATTTTTGTATTTAATTCAACTTAAACAATTTTCCTAAAATTGGTTTAATATTTTAGGAGGAAAGAATACGAAAAGAAATTGCATTATTTGTTCAAGATATGTACTTCAACTAAAAGCAGATGTTACTTATGAAGATGAAGGTTACATTTGTACAGGTTAGTAATAAAAAGTTACGATAACTTCTTAATGAGAGATATGTCTCCACATCTAATTAATTGAACGACAAAAGTGCATAATTTTAAAACCATTTTGAATCAATATTTAACTTCATAATACCCATATTTAAAAAAAAAAAAAAATGGGAAAAACAAAGTGACACATTGATAGTAATTTAAACTAGTTAATTAAAGATTCGTTTACATTTTTTATCATTAAACGATAATTAATGGAAAGTTACCAATTTACAATATATTGGGATTCTGTTTAGCTTGTTATCAGGTAGGTATAACCATGTTTGTAAAGGAAAAGCGCACACATTGCATCGGCAAATTATACCTAACATCGATATTAGCCAGGGTAGAGGTTAGGTACGACTTTAATTGACCCATATTTCACATTAATCAATTTAAAGTGGTAAATATCAGTTAAATATCGTTCAAATATTATCACAACGGCCTCGTTTAACGATTTCGAACATCATGGTCGATGATCGAACACAAACATCCTCGCAGACCTCGACATGCTGCTCTAAAAACACCTATAAAACAAAATCCATAAGGTTTTAAACGTCTCACCTTTATTCTTCGGCATGTTTTATAATTGAACTAACTGAATTTAAAACACGAATTTATTTATTCACTCACTTAATCGGAAAATTGCAAAACAAATGTTGACACATACCGAATAGACCACAACGAAAAACTAGAAGGAAAGTTAATTGTCAGTGTTGCCACAGTATCGAAATAAAAACGAGAACTGACTGGTTAAACTGTTCGATTCGCAGTGCGAATATATCTAAAAATAGATCGAGGTTATTCTCGGCCCCTCCCCCCCCCACATCTTAACTATTACTTGTGATTAATAAATTATAGAGGTGGGGGAATAGGGAATAGAGAATATTTAGACGAATATGCTGGTCAGTACAGTACAATCAAAATACATTGGAGACGCAGTAGCACACTTGCATCTTCCCAGAGTGGTAAAAACACATTCCAGATGGATAAATAAACGTGACAGTTGTTATTGCAATGCATTTCAAATGAGTTGGAAATTGGAACGAATCCAGGGAGTTTAGGGGTTAAAGACCCTGAAAAAGATAGAACATATTGAAGAATTGAATCTAAAGAAGAGCAATGACCACAAAACAATTAAAATTAAAATGATTTTGACCAAGTTAAGTGACGAGAACAAGTCTGCTTTGTATTAGCTAAATGCGGTTCTTTTTACTTTCACTTATAAGTACCAATTATTTGATTAAATTGTTATCGTACATATAAACAGAGAAAAAGTATTGTCATGGTGAAAAAATTCAATTTAGAGATTTTGATGAAATAATAATGTTTATAGGTCTAAAAAGGTTGTTTTTAAAAAATGTCGGCCTATAGCCATAGCCTGTCGTATTCTATCTGTAAATTCTAGTCTGTCACAGACAGACGCGCGAGGGGATTCTAAACTGCTTGACCAATTTCGATTAAATTTGGCTTTCTTGTGCGGAAAAATTATACCCTTTATCAAAATAGAGAAATGGGCTAATTCGGATTGTACGTGCCATCGAAAATTTCTTCGAGTTGGACCTCTACAGTTTTTCTCCAGGAGATGAGCGGGAGCACCGCGAAAAGACAATTGAAAATTCAAGGGTACGCTAAATTAAGGTTTTTAATTTAATATGCGAGATTTTATCATCTAACCTCAAAGTGGTGGCACGTACAATCCGAGTTTAGCGAAAAATGAATTTTAGTTCTAAAGTCGGAGTGCTTCCCTAGCTCTGACAAACGTGAATAAATTATTTCATGAAAACGGTTCCGACAATTTTGATTATAGACAATTATAAAACGTGGTTCATTTCAATACGAATCTAACCATAAACCATAAATCTAGTTCCTAAGAAAAAACTATTAACACTAAGGGTGAGAGGACTTAGAGGGCGGGTTCTATACTCCCTGCCCCGCAGAGTCCAAGTTATTTTTATGTTAAATTTTGATAAAATAATCAATAATAATAAAATTTACCTACGACATCTCGATACAGATGGCAAACACTGCATAAGAAAGTTTAGTATACGAGTTGTAGGTATAGGACTATAGGACTGCTTTTTTAGGTTTCTGTACAAAGTAAAAAAAGAAACCTTATATAACGGCTCTGTCTGTCTGTCCGTTGGTGTCTGTACGTTGGCTTGTTTCAATTCATAGACTACTATAGCTAGAAATATAAAATTTGGCACACAGGTGCATCTCGGCGTTTGGTCCAACTGGACGCATTTTGGAGTTTCTCGTTTCTACACTTAATATTTCCAAGATGGCTGCTCGGCCAATATGGCGGGTGATTAAAAAAAAGTTTTTAGTTACCATGGCATGTTATACATCAATTTAAAGGTCTTGAAGTGTAGAAAAAAGGCAACTATTAAAGTAACAAACGTAATATTTTCAAGAAGGCGGCCAATATGGCGGGTGACTAAAAAAAGTTTTTATTTACTATGGCATGTTATATACATCATACATCNCTACCTCTTCGTCACCTAATTATTTACTAATATCCTAGTCTTAGTCAAGCTGTTGAAAGAAGCATTAATCTAAAGACGGAGGCTTCAGCTTCAGTGAATAAAAGTGAGGACAGACATTATTTTAAGCAAATTAACAAACAAATAAGGGAGGAAAAGGGCAAATTAATAAGATGGGAAAATTTGGCTTAATCTGTGTCAAAAAAAGATTTTATTTATCTCTCCCTCGCTGTACTAATTTTGAATTTAAGTAAATTTCTACAGTAAGTTCCGTTACAAAGCTACTTGCTAGATCATTGGGGGGGGGGGGGGGTCATATACACAACTCACAACAAATTCTTGTTAAATGTGAGCACCTAGAATGTCACTATTATTTTTTTTTATTAAGGAAATTGTTCATTGTTCTTACTAATAGCTTTATTATGATTTCAGGTATCCATGTCAATGGGAGCATTTTTATAGGATCAGATGCTTGTACAAACTATCTGCCTGAAGCCCTGAAGGTTAATCTAACTTCATACCTCATGTTACTAGAGACAGAGACTTATGAAGGCCAAGGTAATTATTTATATTTTTCTTCATTTAATATTGAAGTTGAAGGTTCTTCCCTGCTAATCTTTATATGTTGATAGTCTTGCATCAACAATGTAAAATCAATGTTTAACATACATTTTTTACCAAGAGCTTAAGCCGTGTTTATGTTTATATGATTCAAGTTTCAAGTGTACTTGGTCCAAGTACGTTATTCGATTCAATCCACTTGGTCCAAGTACCGTCACCTTCGATCAAATCTACTTGGTCCAAGTACCTTCACCTTCGATCAAATCTACTTGGTCCAAGTACCTTCACCTTCGATCAAATCTACTTGGTCCAACTGGTCCAAGTACCTTCCCCTTCGATTGAATCCACTTGTTCCAAGTACCTTCACCTTCGATCAAATCCACTTGGTCCAAGTACCTTCACCTTCGATCAAATCCACTTGGTCCAAGTAACATCACCTTCGATCAAATCCACTTGGTCCAAGTACCTTCACCTTCGATCAAATCCACTTGGTCCAAGAGTTTGTGGAAGTTCGGAGGAATATTTATTCGATCCAAGTGAACTTGGTCCAAGTACATTCGATCAAATCCACTTAGTCCAAGGGTTTGTGGAAGTTGGATTTTTTAAGAATATTGAAAAATAAGGAACTCGATTTTTCCTCATATTGAGTCTTGGTATTTCTAGTTTGACCCATTTTTTTATTATGAGAACATTCTTACGAAAAGGGGTTAAAATGATTCGATAACAAGGGAGTAGGGACACAAAACCACGAACGAAAATTATAACAGAACTAAGCTTGATGTTTTTATTTTATTTGGACATAACAATTAAAAAATTAAGGAATGGGTAGAAAAGATAATAGCTATAAAAGGAGGGGTATAGGCTAGGCTAGGATAATGGTAGGTGATATTGCCAAGGAGAAAAGAGTTAAGAAAAAAAAGAAAGATTAGGAAAAACAAGTAAGGGTGGAAGGGGGTTGGGGGTTAAGAGAGAAAGAGAAATACCTATATCGCAAAGGCAATCCTGGATATTTAGGTAGAATGAATAGTTAAGTTTGAGGATCAGTGGCGTACATTTAAGTATTGTCTCTTGGCGGGGCAAACAAAGTTATTGGTGCCCCCTATATTTATGACCCCCCCCCCCTGTAGTCATTTTTTCACCATAAAAATTTAAAAATTACCCCTTTTTCTTCTCTTGGATTAGTTTGGGATTGACGTTGGCGTAATTTTTTTTAATTTATTTATTTTTGTTATTTCCACGCCTCTCAAAAACGAAACAGTTCTGGATCCACGTTTATAGGTACTTTTTTGTTCAGTATCAAATTTCCTTTAAGTACCCTCCAAGCGTTGTGGTTTCGTTCGGGGAAACCATTTTTGCATTTGTTCAAGAATTGGTTGTGATCCTGACCTAAAAAAAATCACGATTGGTAACATTCGACCCACCATAATTCAAAAACTAGTCCATTGGTCTTAAAGTCAATTTATAACATTTGAAAGCTTATGAAAAGTAGTAGTTTTTCCTGAAATCGCCACACTTCTAACATCCCTCAATAAAGAGTAAAAAGCTCAGGATTTTCGTGATCAAATCTTTAAAAATCCAAACTTTCAAATGATGCTTTCAAACAGGCAACTTAAAAGATGCATAGCAGCTGATAAATTAAAAATAAATGAGTGATCTGAAAGTTTTTTGTGCTCTTTAAAATTGTTCCTTTGCCTTATGTCTCTATCTCATTTAGTTTTTGAAATAGTAGGCATTTTCTGAAAATTTCCGTAAAAAACTTGAAAAAAGATACAAATCGATATCTCGAGAACTTATAGAAAAATGGCCTATGCATACTCGATATTAGTTGTTGCATTTGACCCATAAAATCCATCATCACCGTTCAACCTTCAACTAATACAGCTAAACCAGATTAGATAAGATTTAACTACAAATACATAAACAATTTTTTCACCTCGATCGTTCTAGATTTTAGATTATTATTTCTACCCAAATATAACGCTAAAAAATAATATTGATTTTATTTTCTTTTGCTGGAATCATTTATAGATTTAGCACAACATAGCCAATTATTAAAAAAAAAAAAAAAAAAAAAAAAAAAAAAAAAGTTTTTTTTTTTTTTTTTTTTTTTTTTTTTTTTTTTTTTTTTTTTTTTAACATTTTCTTAATAAAGAACAGTGTTCCGAGATTTTAAAAGCGTTACATACCCTTAAAAATAAATATTTAAAAAATTACAATCAATTATGTTAATTAAAAGAAAAATTAGAAATAAATTAAATCTTTATTTAGAATTTAATAAACCGGAAACAGTTTTTTCTGACATTCTAGTTATTTTTTCAAACGTGATTTATCTTATCATTACTTTTACACTTGGTACGTGTGGAATTTTAAAGATTCGTGTAATTGTGTATTAATTAGTCCAAGATGTAATGTAGAACTTTATTATCTCAGTGAACTGGTTTTTTCCCCCTTCTTTTTTATGTAGTGTTTATTAACGAAACGATGATAATATAGTAGGGGATCAGAAGTGCTGTGTGCTGTAATCCCTAATCCCAACTTATCTTTTTCGGGTAGGATGCCCCCCTCCCTCTGATCCCTCTTTATACACCAATGCTGGTTTATCTGTTTGATATAAAGGTAAATCTNACTGTCGTTGAATTGATTATGTTACATATTTTTAATAATCTAAGGTATTGAGAAAGTTAGACATCCAAATGACGAAAATACTATGATAAAGAAATAAAATATAATTTTTCAGAAATATATTTAAATAGCTTTTCCTTCTTTTTTCCAGTTTCATCCACCAACCTACTACTTATTCTACCTGCTAACTACAACTACACTAACTTTTCACTGTCAATAGAGTTTTTTTTACCACTACCTACCATCTTGAACAGTCTGATTGTAGAAATAAGACCTTCTGGTCCTTCCATTAGGATAATCTTCCTTTTAACAGACTTACAGGAAATCTGCGCTTGGCTTAGGCTAGCCTAAGCCTTTGCCTGTTCGAATTAACATATTTCAAACTTAGAATACGTAATTGTGAGAGGCTGGTTCGTTGGGCAGTTTTAATTAAAGTATGCAAAATTAATCAAAAGCCCTTGGGATTCTATACTTCCTACCTGTTCATTAAGGAAATTTGGGCACTTCCTCAAATTATTGATATTGGGGAAAGCTAATGTATCTTAAGTCTGTCATGGAAAGGGTTAGAATCCTTTAAAGTGAATAAATTGGAACTGTTTAGCGAGGAAGGATAATAGCTTCATGGTAACTTTATGATTAGGGGAGTCTTGATTGAGGTATACAAAATTAATCAAAAAGCTCCTAAAGCTCTTCTTGATGATTATGGAAAACAGAATATGTTCCAATGTCATGCAGGATACTGAAATTAAACATTGTCTTATGTCCACCAGCTCATGGGATATAACCTTCCGGAGTACCACTCTTAACATCACTCAAAGAATTCAAAAGAAACTACATTCCAAACAGTCAGTTCAATAATGTGGAAAGAATCATCAGAAAAGAAGTAATCCTTTATAAAGTAAAACTTCATTCATTCATCAGTGCTGAAGAGATGAGAAGCAAGAGGAAATAAGAGCCAAAAAATGTAGGTGGACAGACTTTGCAACCAGGGGTTCTAATTCAAATCCTGATAGCGGGGTTCATTTTTATGTGAGGACAACACCTAGTACCTCTAGCTTCCTAATGATGGAGGAGGTTTCACTTAATTAAGCTTTTGCTTCTTTCCTGATGAGGTTATCTTTCCATTTTATTGAACTGATGAAGAACCTCCCTGAAGATTCTTTGCCTTTGGAAGTCTATTTCTTTTTAATAAAGCAATCAATTTATTATTTTTCATTCATTGTCCAAACAATAAAAAAAGCCAAATTAATATATAATATTTTTATTTTCTCACTTGCAATTTCTAGTGAACTGGTTTTTTCCCCCTTCTTTTTTATGTAGTGTTTATTAACGAAACGATGATAATATAGTAGGGGATCAGAAGTGCTGTGTGCTGTAATCCCTAATCCCAACTTATCTTTTTCGGGTAGGATGCCCCCCTCCCTCTGATCCCTCTTTATACACCAATGCTGGTTTATCTGTTTGATATAAATATTTATTTATCTATTTTAATGAATCATTTGATACACAAGATATAATTGGATTGAAGAATTTCTAAATAAATAAATAATTAATTATTGCTTTCTATTTTTAGAATAATTCATTGCTTAGACTTATCTCAACTGTTATAATTTATTTTGATAAAATACTCTAGTTATAATTAATTATGATAGTAAAAAAAATTCTCATTAAGACAGTAGTGGCCCTTCCCAACGGCCTTTTCGACGAATTATTTGTATTATGTATATATTTTCCTCAATCTCAATCTTGATAATGACGAATTATAGAAGGGAAAAAGAACAGATAAAAATTCACTCATCCGCTGGGATTTGAACCACGGAGCTTAAAATTACAAGTCTTTTAAAGGTTTGTTTCTTTTAAAGTCTGTATGGTTTTGTTATGAATTACATAACATTGAAAGGACCATTAAATTACATGACATTCTAAGCATAATTGAATTGCATGACATTCAAAGGTCCGTGGTCTCCCTTCTATACCTTAAATGTATTTAAACATTGTTTCCCATTGAACGTTAAATATTCTTGTTTAGATAAAAATGTTTGAAATTTTAAAATACAGTTTTCTATATCAAAATAGAAAAATTAAGTTTACGACCATTAAAATATTAAATAATTAAATAAATACAATTAGTGATAGTGAGAGACAATAATAATCAAATAAATGATTATAATTTACACCATTTTTTTTTTATCAATCACATTCATTAATTATTATTTATTTCTTTTTGATAGTAGGTATATGGTTTTATATATGTAATACACATTTCATCCCTAATTTTCTTCAATAAAAATGAAGAATGTACATTATTTCGTTATTTTATATATTTATCATATAAACAAACAGAGTTGCCACCCTATTTAATATTANCTTCGCGGCCGCCTTTGTCGCCTATGCCTAAATCCGGCCCTGAGTAGAGGTTAAGATAGATTTGTATGAAATACTTCTTCCCTCTACAACTTTCCCGAAAAAATAATAATTGTACTTATTGTTTTAAAACGGGGGTGAAATATAAAACTTACTTCTTGAACACGAAAACCAGCACAACCTTACATCTTAGTAATTTTTTGACTGCTTGTTCTCATAATTAGTCAGGTGTCAGGTGGGCGCCATTTTTGTTTTTATAAAAGTATTCTTCTATCAAAACGCAGCTTGGATGTCCAAGATGACTTTGATACCCTATTAAGTCCCTCGTTAACGTGGAAATCGAATTCAGATTATTCATAGATTCATAGGGCAGTAATTAATCACTAATGACATTAAAGGAATAATAAAACAACTGTTATTAAAAATCATTAATCTTCTTTCTTAAATCTTAATGCTCGATTACATAACATATTAAAAATGAAACAATTTATATTTATAGCACTTACTAATAAAAACTTATTAAAAAACAATAATAGGGATCAATATAATATAATACTCAATAAAAAAAAAAAATAAAAAACCACAAAACGGTAAATTAACCAAAAACAAAATACAATAAACATTAGAAAATACAATAATAATGCAAAATAAACATATTTCTTGATTAATAAAATATAAACAACGAATTAATAAGCAACATAGAAAATAAAACATAGCAACAAATCAAATAAAACATAGCAACAAGGTAACGTAAAAGCGTAGACTAAAAAAGCGTATTAAAAAAGGACTCGTTTTAGAAAGAACAAATTTATTATTTAAATTTAACAACCTACCACCCAATTAAATGTAAATTAAAAAAAAGTTTATTTATTGACAAACCTGTTTTTTTTTTTGTTTTTTTAAAGACAAATAATATATTTTTATTAATATCAGCTGATTTAATTTATTACATGTNAGTGTGAACCTATAAAATTACCCTCTAAAATATTGCTGCTATTAATTTAAAAAAAAATGTATTTCAAATTTATGTATTAAATAAACTAATAATTTTTAAAAGAAAGAAAGAAACCCAAACGTTAACATTGATTCTTTATAAGAAATTAAATTTGATATATTGATACGTTTTTGAACTTTCTCAATACCTCAAAATAAATAATGTCTGTCAGTTTAATTAACAAGTACATTGATTCTGTTCTTCTTGACTGATTCTGTGAAAAAGAAATGCACATTAATTTAATACATTTACTTGTCATTCAATCTTTAATTTTTGTCAAACTGTAGGAAATAATAATAATATATAATTAAATTCATATTTAAATAGACTACATTTTAGAATTTTATGTAAATCTTAATTGTCGGAATCATTTACGAGAAATATCTTTTTTCCATATTTCTCAGAGTTTTTGGAGGGTAGATTCTAGATTTCACCTCGGGATATGAAACTTTTCTGAACATGCCAAATTTCGTCAAAATCGGCCCACTAGTTTAGACTCTATGTGTCTGCATAGACGATAGATGAAAGACGACGGACAATAAATGACAGACATTTTTTAAAAAACACTTCTTTTGGACGCAGGGGACCTCAAAACAAGTAAATCCATCAAAATCTCAAAATCAAATTTTTGTGTCATCTATACTTTCTTTTTTATATGAGAATACTTTCTCTTTATATGAGAAAGTAAAAATTCTTTCCTCTCAGGGAATTAAACTAGATATTGCTGCTTCATTGATAAAGTTGTCTTTTTTACAATGCAATTTGCAAAGAGCTAGAAACTCATTGGTAATAGATCAAGACTTTCTGGCGCTATACACAAAACTTTGGACATATATTTGCCTACTACACAGAAAAGTTGAAAAGAAGTTAAATAAGTAAAAACTTATTTAAGTAAAAATATTTTATATCTAGGTAGTTAGTTACCACCTACACATAAGAGACTTTGCCAGAATATAGATATCATTTAACGAAAGAGTCAAAGTCTATGACATAATTTTGGATTTGTACTTCAGGCAGTTTCATGGGAGAAGTGGCAATTTATCATTTCATATTTTTTTTAGAGGCTTTCCTCCATTTTCATTGGTATTAAATTTAAAATTAACATAAAAATAAATCACATATCAAACACAAAAAACAAAAACAGTTTAGCATCTGCTCCAGAGATGGCAGCACTTGTGTCACAATCAATATCAAAAGTGAAATGCTATTCTTGTCTAAAAAACTAGCAATGCCAAAATTGATTTTTTAGCCAAATTAATTGCTTTCTTACTTATTTTAATAGCATAAAATGTAAAATTAAATAAATGTGCATTTTTTTACATATTCAAGTTATGTAAATTATATCCCAAAAAATTAATAACTGAGCAATTTCATTTTTTATTATAATTTATATCGTGTAGTATTAATATTTTATACAGTTTATAATTATTTAAAAATCATTATTATTTTTATATCATTATAATTTTTTAGAAAATTATTTTAGTAAGGTGTTACCATTGATTTTATTGATGTTTTACTTACTATATTTACAAATTTATTTTTTTGGGGGGAGGGGGATAAAATGGCCAGATTTTATTTTTTCAATATAGTTCGAGATTGTTGAAAGTTAAATAAATAATTAAAAAATACTTCTGCTGCTCTCTAGAATACTTTGATTTTGTTTTAATCAAAAAAATAACGGTAACGTTAAATTGATAACAAACTAGTATCCATAATCAAGTTTAAATTGGAATTTACCAATTTTTATAATTACTGGATTTAGAGATAACTAAATCAGGATCATAATTAGTTTACATAATAACAGGTCTCATGAAGAGGTGGGTTCATTTAACATTTTCAACAACAAAAATTTTGTAGAAAAAACAAAATCATTGTTGAAAATGATACAATTTGTAAAGGTTTTGATTATGATGGATTATTTATTTTTCTTTTTACCATATTTTTTAATTCTTTAATATTTGCATTAGTTTTCAATTGATTGCAGGGAGGATTTTGAAACTTTTTCATGAATAATATCTCAGAAAAGAAATATTATCTAATATAGTATGTTCTTGTAAGAATGTTTTATATAGATAAAGGATATTTTGGATTAAATACATACGATTATATATTATTTAGCTGAATTTATTTAGGATGTAAAAATGTCTGTTTTGATGTAATAATAAATTCTTTTGTTTCATTATGTTGCAACAGAAAGTGTAATTTGTTGTACATGCAATACGTTAACGTAAAGCAGAAAAACTAACTCAAATGTGTCTCTTATAAGGAATATTATTGTTTATTATGTCCATTACTTAAGAAAAAAATCTGGCCAAATTACTTTGATAAATGGGTTCTCAATATGTAATTATCATCCTATTTATTCATTAGATAAATTTTTAATTTTAGATAAAAATATTTAACAAGCACAACAATTTTTTTATTGGTCAGTTATAAAATATTTCTTTTTTTTTTCATTGTACTGCCGCTATTTGACAAAAAAGGTACATCAAATTTCTGAAATTTTTATTAATTATTAAGTCAATTATTATACCTTTTTTTTGGATATATGATCACGCATTTAAGAATAAATAAATTATGGATTTATAATAAGTAACCATAAAGATTTTTATTCTTAATTTAGTCATAAGTTTGTTGACTATTATTATACTCTTCAATAAGCGTGATGATAATAAAAATATTCGTACTCTGTAAGATGCACCGGAATCGGGTAAGAAAGTCATTACTTCTTCTTTTATAAACCAAACATTTGCGTAAAAAGGGTTCATTTTATATTTTGTATAGCCTGTAAAAGTGACCATATACGTAAAGGTACTTTCCCAAGGTGCATCTGGCACCAGTCAGAGTTTTCCTATATAATTTACAAATCTGCCAGATATATGATAATTTCTTTTTGATGCGGCAGTTAAATAATCCTATGAATGAATCCTACATATATTGTGATTAAATTATTAATTACATTCAACGATGAATAAGGTTGTGATGGGCAGGATGAGAGGTGTTGTGATGATGAGGACGTTATGGTGTATCGTGAGTCATGATGAAGCTGTTACTTGAGCCTTTGTGTAACGTTAGCCAATGCGACAGCGAAGGCTTGAACTGCGGAGAAGGGGTACTGGAAGTCAAGCGTGTAGGCGTTACCGTCTATCCGCCCGAACTGCATAACCTGAAAACAACAATAACTTGGTCAATTTCAAAAATCAAGTCCACATTTGCCAGGAATTTTGGAATCAAACCCAAGACCTATTGACCTCAGACGATAATATTAATCCCTGTGATATAGGGGTTAGCACGAACACTTTAATATAAAAAATGCGCAGAAAGAGCCATATTGTGCATAGTAAAACCAAAGTCAACCTAAAACTGACTTTCTCACCTTTAGTGATTAACGGAAATAGCTTTAAGTGGCTCCCATATTTGCACAAATGGTCGGGAGACTAAACAAAAGTTAATTTGGATAGTACTAAACATAAGTTAATTGGACTAGGGTCCAACCAATTGAAACTCGTTTTAATGCATTTTAATTTTTCTTTACATGAACTATAATAATTATTAAATACAACAGAATAGAAATACAGATAGCTGACCTGTTTGCCTCTGAATTCTACTTGGAAATTTTTTGCCGATTCCTGTGTAACTCGTCCTCCGAAGTCAAGTTGGTAAACCTGACTCATTTCGTTCCACATCGGAGCTTTATTGTGCATCACAAATTCTTTACGCTTCGCCGTCGTCTCAATCTGGTGAATGAAAGAATAATTATAATAATATGCAAAGAAATAATCGTATTCCATTTAATGTTACACATGAAAATTTTAATTTTATTTTGATATTTATGAAAAATAAATACATACAACCTTATTCCTTAGCTGTGCTTTCTGAAAGCTTTCTAAGTCCTGGTATCCGTCATTATCAGGTTTATTAGCCCTCGCTCGTAATCTTCTGGGTAACAATGGTGAATTCATTATCCTACTTCTGAAACAAAATAAAGAACGTAAATTTATCATACAGATTCATATCTTGTTAGACTGTTAGACGGTTCTAGAAATGAGAGAATGTAGACTCCTAGTCCCCTTGAAACGTAGTTTTCTCCGCGAGAAACAAGTCCAGACTTGGAAACATATGTCTTTTGGGCTATTTAAAGCAGTTATTACAATTTTGAATTGTTTACAAACCTGAAATAAAATTTGTGCATCTTACTATGAATGGGATTTATGGCAAAATTAAAGCAACATTTCGTTTTGTGGAAGTATCTGCTCAGGGGCAGAACTATAGGCCCGCACATGCCTGCATTGCGGGCGGGACCCCGGTACCAGGGGGGCCCACAAATCCAATGTACCAATGTCGATGGGGGCCCCCTTTAAACCATAATAAAATCTAAC
>KZ651215.1:602584-631871 GCA_001010745.2 Gerris buenoi
TTCTAAACAGCATTACCAACTGAAATCTCTAAGAGTTTCTACATACTAGGCTTTCAGCAGATCAATCGGGGATAAATGCCAATTAATCTCTACCCTTATACATTCCTTAAAGTTTTACTAATTAGATAAATTTATAATTTATAATAATGATAAAACATTTTGTTTGTTACCTTATAGGAGACTGTGAATGGTTGCGCTTCTTCTTGACAGCAGCTGGTGATGAAGGAGAAGATGATGGAGCTGGTGGCAATGTTGGACGTGGACTAAGAGGAGGTGTAGACATTGCAGCTACTCCAGATGCCATATCACTTGAATCCAAACTTCTTGACTTGCCAGTTAGTCGTGCAGGTTTACTTGCCTTCTGCCTTACCAGTACTAGTCTTGTGTTGGATGCACCACCCGTCTCAACAAGATCAAGGTACCTGAACAACATAATTCCCTTAATTAATAATAACTTTATTTGCATATGGAAAACAATTCCCCTGAAAAATTTGAGTATTACGCAGAAAATGTTTAAAATAAAACCACATTTACTTCATGGATACAATAATTGTAGTATGACAAATAATTAAAAAAGTGAAATAGTTAACAGGAATGGATCATAAAGAACTAAATTTAATAAATAAGATCAAATTATGAGAGATTAAGATTTTGCATTTAGAAACAAAGGAAGTTGAAGATTTAATTCCTTTATATGTAAACCAACTATAATTCTACTCCATTCAAAACGGCATATTATTATTTGATTTTCCTGCCTCTTATACTTATAATGCCTAAATTCTTGGACGGACTTTATTTATTTATCTCTCTTGCGAAGTCAAATCAAAAGTTGATGGCGTCAAATCTGGTCTTAGGAATTCCAACTGGCATTCGATCCTCATTCATGTGATAAATGTAACTTTAGCCACAATCCTTTAATAATCTGCACAAAAATATCACTATACTCATATGCTTATAATGCGCCTAAATTCTTAGACGGACATTATTTATTTATCTCTTGCGAGGTCAGATTGTCAGATCAAACTGTGAGCATCAAATCTGGTCTTAAGAATTCCTGCTGGCATTTGATCCTCTTTAGCCCCATTCGATCCAGACTTTAGCCGCTATCCTTTAATAATCTGTACAAAAATATTGCTATAGTCTTAAGTTCAGCCCTTTAGAAATATTATCAAAACTTTGCTGACTTTAAATAAAAAAGGGATTTACATCATATGCCCTTCTAACTTCAACTTTTAATACCAAAGCACAAATAAATATATAACATAATAATATTAAAGAAACAACTTAATACCACTCAGTACATAAAAATAGTAGAAAATTAATACCACAATGTATGTAAGCATAGTAGAAAAGAAACATAGTATATTATGGCACAAGTATATAAATCTATTCAACGTAGCTAAGGTTAGGTAATATTGTACATAACAAAGCATTGCATAGCTGGGCTTTCATTACCCTTAATTGGCCTTAATATAAAAAAACGCCATTTTGAATTTGATTTTTAGGTGCTTTCCCATGATTGGATTTTGTCTGATTTTGGATATGTTACAAGTTTCGAAAATTGCTATACTGCACAGGTTCTAAACAGCATTACCAACTGAAATCTCTAAGAGTTTCTACATACTAGGCTTTCAGCAGATCAATCGGGTTTAAATGTCAATTAATCTCTACCCTTATACATTCCTTAAAAGGTGGGCCATTGAGAATACGTTGACCTTGGTTGAGGTCATTCAACAGATGCCTTCTTTATAGAATTTTAGATATGCTGAGTATAAATAATTAACAAATAAGAAAGATGATGCTATTTATGAAAATCAAATGCCATTGGCATAAATAAATGAACTCTGGGGTATGTTTATTACAATGCTGTAAGATTGTTAAAAGTTCAGCCATCACAGTATCTTGGGACATCACGATCATATTTGACTTGCAACTAGAAATTACGAGGAAAAAATCTGTCCTAGACAGAGAAAACTCAGACAAGCTTTCTTAGCGAGTTCATTATTACTTAGCCCAGCGTTTTCCATTTATTAGTTTTCGTCTATACATTTAATTACAAATTATTGAAAATTTCATCAAAATTTATCATAATGACTTTGCTCGGGCGGGGAACCGAACCCGATCTCTCTCCGTCCGCGTTTTAAGCTATTTTCTAAGGAACTAGATTTTTCCCGGGAAAACGGCTTATATCGTTAGATTTGTATTTAAATTGACTACATTTTAGAATAGTTGTTAATCAAAATCGTCGGAACCGGAATGATTTTTCTTAACATGTATGCCAAATTTCGTAAAAATCGGCCCAGTAGTTTAGGCTCCAGGCGTCTGCAAAGACGACAGACATTTTTTAAAAACCACTTTTTTGGACTCAGGGGACTTCAAAACATGTAAATCCATCAAAAATCGAATTTTCGCGTCATCACAATAGTTTCTACTCTACAATACTTTTTACTTTCTACAAAGTAAAAAGGAAAAACGTCATGCCTGTACATCAACAATAAGTTAAATAGTTTTGATTTGAAACATAAGTTTCTTGAAAGTTTCGAAAATTGCTACTGCACAGTTTCTAAACAGTATTACCAACTGAAATTTCTAAGAGTTTCTACATACTAGGCTTTCAACAGATCAATCGGGGTTAAATGCCAATTAATCTCTACCCTTATACATCCCTTAAAGTTTTACTAATTAGAATAAATTTATAATTTATAATAATGATAAAACATTTTGTTTGTTACCTTATAGGAGACTGTGAATGGTTGCGTTTCTTCTTGACAGCGGCTGGTGATGAAGGAGAAGATGATGGAGCTGGTGGCAATGTTGGACGTGGACTAAGAGGAGGTGTAGACATTGCAGCTACTCCAGATGCCATATCACTTGAATCCAAACTTCTTGACTTGCCAGTTAGTCGTGCAGGTTTACTTGCCTTCTGCCTTACCAGTACTAGTCTTGTGTTGGATGCACCACCCGTCTCAACAAGATCAAGGTACCTGAACAACATAATTCCCTTAATTAATAATAACTTTATTTGCATATGGAAAAAAATTCCCCTGAAAAATTTGAGTATTACGTAGAAAATGTTTAAAATAAAACCACATTTACTTCATGGATACAATAATTTTAGTATGAAAAATAATTAAAAAAGTGAAATAGTTAACAGGAATGGATCATAAAGAACTAAATTTAATAAATAAGATCAAATTAGGAGAGATTAAGATTTTGCATTGAGAAACAAAGGAAGTTGAAGATTTAATTCCTTTATATGTAAACCAACTATAATTCTACTCCATTCAAAACGGCATATTATTATTTGATTTTCCTGCCTCTTATACTTATAATGCCTAAATTCTTGGACGGACTTTATTTATTTATCTCTCTTGCGAAGTCAAATCAAAAGTTGGTGGCGTCAAATCTGGTCTTAGGAATTCCAACTGGCATTCGATCCTCATTCATGTGATAAATGTAACTTTAGCCACAATCCTTTAATAATCTGCACGAAAATATCACTATACTCATATGCTTATAATGCGTAAATTCTTAGACGGACATTATTTATTTATCTCTTGCGAGGTCAGATTGTCAGATCAAACTGTGAGCATCAAATCTGGTCTTAAGAATTCCTGCTGGCATTTGATCCTCTTTAGCCCCATTCGATCCAGACTTTAGCCGCTATCCTTTAATAATCTGTACAAAAATATTGCTATAGTCTTAAGTTCAGCCCTTTAGAAATATTATCAAAACTTTGCTGACTTTAAATAAAAAAGGGATTTACATCATAACTTCAACTTTTAATACCAAAGCACAAATAAATATATAACATAATAATATTAAAGAAACAACTTAATACCACTCAGTACATAAAAATAGTAGAAAATTAATACCACAATGTATGTAAGCATAGTAGAAAAGAAACATAGTATATTATGGCACAAGTATATAAATCTATTCAACGTAGCTTAGGTTAGGTAATATTGTAAATAACAAAGCGTTTACGATAACACAATATAATTAAATATAAAGAAAGATGTCTCTCCCCTAAAAGATACTTTATTATCAAAGTCGGTTTTTGGCAACTAGTGGTCATTTTTAGTGCGGTAAGAAGAGTTGGTATGCATAAAAACCATTAAGTTGATCATAAGTCAGATCCCAACCTCTTACCTGCACTGAAGATCAGACCACTAGTTGTTGAAAACCAGCTTTGTCCAATAAAGTTCCATTTAGTGGAAAGAAGTCTCTCTTTATTTCTGATTGACTGACTTCTCTGCTCATCTAGAAAAACAAAAATAAAATACTTGTCCTGAGTAAGTACACTTGATTTAAATACTTTAATTTACAAGAATGTTTCTTCTCAGGTAAAAATTTGCTGTATGGAAGTTTTCAAAGTTTGCATTAAATTTCTAAATGCACCCTCCTTTATTTCTTCCAATAATAATAATGTTTATTAGAGAATAAGATCATTCAAAACATGCAATACAAAAATATTTTACACAATTTGTGTTAATGAGAGACACCAAGGGATGTGCCATGCAAGCGCGGCACATAGGAACTGTTCCAGCATCAGACATTACATCAAAAGATGTTGGCTCGGCATTACGCCATGTCCTGCATCGTTTCGTCGCGTCTGACTCACGACTGACGATGCCCACCCAACTCTGGACCTATACCAGATCAAGAAGATCAGATATAAGGCATATAAGAGACGACCGTGCTCTCATACTGCCATATTTTAGCAAACATTTCATAGCGCCGTCAATCAGGATCTTTTTTTACACAAAAATATTATTGCGCATAATAATATAATTGTATTATACAGTGTATATGCATTTAAAGATAATATATAATTCCACTTTCAGAGTTCTAACAAAAAATAAAATTTCATGCATGTTACGAGTAAATATCGTTGAATACTAAAATTCAGCACCCTGCATCAAAATTCTTCTAAATGAGAAAGCTGCTTTGCGTAAATTTGATACAGTTAGCTAGTCAATACTAACAGTTCTTCATTATTTAAGTACTCCTTACCCAGATGACATTTCCTAATTGATTTTAGTGCTTTACAACCACCGACAAAATGAACAACATCCTCTATGACATTCTTATCACACATATCACAATTGTTATTGTTATTCCGGATCCGGATATCTTACTGTTCAAAATAATTTTAACTCCTAGGTTAGTAGAATAAATCTCTGGCAAGCATAGTTTAGGTCAGAATAGACGTAATTATCCTGTAAACTTGTTTTCGTTTGTAATTGTTTCTATGTGATATGGAACTGGGCCTAACTGATGCTGTTATCAACTGCTCATAAAAACAACTCTCCGCTATCTTCATCCATTTCTATATAAGTATTTTCTTCCAACATTAATTATAAAAAATTTAGGCAATATAATAAAAATATAATCACAATAAACAAATAAAACTCGAAAATAGTTTATAAAAGTTATTTATTAAAGGCAAGATTTTGTGTTATTTGTACAAGATTGTTATTGAGTTAATATATTTATTGTTATAGTAGTTCACAATTTCATTTGGTCTTCAAATGTTTGTTTACTTCTGTGTATTATTACATATATGTTAATATTGCGTTCTTATCGTCCTATATGATAAAACCTAAATTGTAGCGTTATGACTATGACTCTGAACAGGAATATTTAATAAAAGAAATAACAAAGCATGCTCGAGTTTTAGACCATATGAGAAAAAATGGACCATATTGAATCAAGATGGTGGTCATTAAAATGGCTCCGAAACTGATAGAACTAGAACATTGAAATTTTAAAGTTAGCTTTAACTTACGACATGAACTACTTTTGTAAAAAGGATCTATTTTGTTTAAATCCAATTTAATCCAGGAAGGGAGGTGGTTGCACAAGGAAGCTACCTTTGCTATTCCGAAAAAATCGACATTCAAAAAGGTCCTCTAGTAGTCAGAATCAAATAGTAAGTAGTAATAGGGATTTTATTACTAAACCATAAAATTAAAAAAACAAAAAAAAAATTAAATATAACTTATTCTAGCCTCGTTTTCATTGTAACATGTTCCCCGACATGTTGCGGGACATATTTCAGGCTTTAAGCCTCGTTTCCATAACTACAAATTAGTCCCGCAACATTTTGCAGATTGTTTCCATTTCAAAAAACTCCTGGCGCTTGTGCCGGCAACATATTGCGGGACAAATTTTTAGTAATGGAAACGGGGCTTCTGTAGGGAAGCATGGAGATCCAGCTAGAAGCAGTATAAATCTGATTCAAAATGCAAGACAATGGTTATGGTTCTACTATACCCGACGGAGCAGGATCTAACGACGCCTGTCCTCGCTCCTCTGGGTGGTTGATCTTCATCACCAAGGGGTTGGACTCCATTTCCACATTCACATTCCCTACTGTTATAGGAACTTCTCGTCATGAACCATTCTCTGGTTGAGGAGCCACTCGCTTTCGCTTCACTTGTTCCAGCTCCATTGCCGCAACCTGAAAACAAAAGTTATTAATACATATTTTTATTCTAAAGGAAATATTATTAATTAGATCTGTTAAAGTATTGATCGAAGGTTTAACATTTTTGGTGGGAAGACGTCTTCCCACCTTTATTTCTAACTGAAGCAAGATTCTTATATTCAACAAAATATGTACTGTGTCTGTCAGTAATGTTATAGAAATATCTGCGACAACAACTTTCCAATAAAATTCCCACTTTTAGTTTAAAGCTCACGTTTACGCGAGCTTTGCGTGTGTATATATGGATGGATAACGCTATCCAACGAACTTAGTCTGGGAATTAGTGAAAGAAACATGTATTCCAAATGTAAACTAACTCAATAGATTTTTAATAAGTTATCGTCGGACACGTAAACGTTACTGACAGACTGATAAACAGCCAAGATGCATATTTTGTCGAATGAAAAATAGCTTGCTTACCTTCATTATTTTAATATCCAATGTTTATCGTAGTACTCTCACTTCTTTTGGTATTCAAGGATCAAATGTGTAAACAATCATACTGACCAGGTGGTATTCTACATTTCGGCCTTAAAGGTGCTACAGCAGGTTCCGGCCTGACCCTTCCCTCGTCTTCTTCGTCGTCATCCGTTTCCGACGCCATTTCAGATGCCGAACGAACACCAGACCCGTTGCCACAGTTTCCTCCCTCACCCCACATGGCCAATGTCATCTGTCGTGGCTGAAGATGAAGAAGCGATGTCTTGTACATTACGGAACCCAGGTTGGGCGCCAATTTATCCGAGAGTCCGTGAATTCGGAATTTAGTACCCCATATGTTGCTTGTTACTAATGCTAAACGTGATTCCTGGAAAAAGATTATGGGGAAAGATGTTGATGAACATAAATTGTAACATAATATGTCTTTATGTATTTAATTTTTATATGCATATGTATGTAAAGAAATTTACATTATGACTTTATATCGCCGCTTCTTGATGCATTCTTACAAATGCATGCAAATTTTGTTGGATTCCATTTTATTGTTTTTTTTTTAGCCCTTTCAATACAAATCTCATTTTATCAGATGAGAGATAAATGTCAGTATTCGAGAGAGAAGGATGAAAAGGTGCAACCTGACTTGTTGAAACAAAGAGTCAAGACGAACACCATTTCTCAAATCAAAAGGATTCTAAGATGATAAAATTAATTATTCAATCTTAGTCTGAGCTGGATCTGAGTTGAATGTTTAATCACTACAGAGGCAACAGTTACTGTAAACACTGATTCCAGCACTTTTCCTCTAAAAACGAGGAAACAACGGAAAAAGAAAATTATATTTCTCAATTTTAAATTTTATTTTGGCTATAATTTTTAAACAGTTTATTATGTTATTCGTGAACACTAATAAATAAAAATAAATAAATGAATAACCATTTATTGGAAAATCGTCAACTTTTATACAATTACATGTTTTTTTCCTTTTTCTCCAAATCAGCTAAAAGCTGTGGCTGCATTCGTGAACACTAAAGCCAATAAATGATTTATTATTTTCAAATGATAAATTTATTCCAAAATCTCAAGATTAAACCCAAGATATATTTTTAAGATTTTGAGAAAAATAAGTTTTACTTACAAAATATGCGACGTATTAAAAAAATCGATTTTTATTAATTTTATTAGCAGTTAAGAACCCCTTTTTTAACAAATTTTTTTTTGTAAAATAAAATTATAAATCGAACATATTTTTTTTGGGGGTTATTAGAGTTAAAAAGAAAAAAAATCTTCTTTTGCTCTCCTAATTGCTTGCAATGTTGATATAATTTGAATTTAAACAAATTTTTATTATTGTGCGTAAATAATTTAAAATAATGCTTCGGTCAAATAAATATGGTTATTTGAAGAAGTTTTGGTATATCTATACTATTTGAATACGTTTAAGAGACTTAGGCCACTAGTAAAAAAATCAAATTAGCAAAAACAAAAGTCTAGGGCAAGCAGTTATGTTGAAAAAAGTCTGAAAATGTTGGACTTTTTTTGGCTTTTGTCAAATATCTATTAAGCAAAGTCTATTATGCATCGGAGAGAAAAAAATAATCAACTATCCCGATTAATTTGTTTTTGATGGCTATGTTACTTTTGAAGATTTCGAAGAAAAAATTAAAAAGACAGTCGTGTTAAGTTACGAGAACTCACCCTCCACTTAATGGGGATGCAATTCAAAATTATAATTAGTCGGTGACTAAACTAGTAGTTTCCTGCAAATTCGCTGTTATTTAGTCTGATATATAAATAAAGTAAATTTATTCACTCCTTTTTTAACAGTTTCGCAACATCGATTAGTATATTTTTCTTCAAGATGCCTTATTATTTACAATTAATGTATTATCTTTCTCAAATCTATTATTTTTACTTCCTCCTGTTAGCTGCTATCATGCTTTTCCACCTACACTTGTTTCTTTACTAAGTTCAGTTTGATTATAACTTTACACCAAACCTAATCTTGTGAAGTTATTTAACTAATTTATAAGTTAATTTCCTCATCCTTCCAATGTCATTTAAGTTAGTGAGATGAAGTTTGTGGTATTCTTACATCAAAAGAAACAATACTGCCTGCTATATTATCCTTTAATTTAAACTTACCTCTGGCAAAGTATCTGCATATGAATAGAGATTAGAGTGGTGCCTGTTCCTCCTACGTAGACGGGGACTTGCACATGAATCTTCACATTCTGAATCTTCCCTTTCACTGCCACTGTAGGTACCTGATGATGAAGACGATGTTACCGGATGTATACACGAACAATCTGTTTACATAAAATCATATTTTTAAAATAAGGAATAATAGTCAAGGAGATAGCGTTCAAAAAAGTGTCTGACTAACAGCAAGCTAGAATTTTGTTTACAAGTTAATCTTTTAGTGTCTTTTAATAATATTTGGTCGGTTAAGTTCGTCTGCAGGACATAGCTTGGCAAAAGGCATTTGAAAAAAATAAACAGGTGGAGAGCGGCTATGTCCCACCAATTATGGTGGAGAGTGTGATTTACATATGTAAAAAATTAGGCAGTAGACAGTAGACCGAAAATCAAGTTGATGTATTTTTCCCTTGGTAGGCTTGTTAATCAAATATTACTTTAAATCAAAGTGCTCCCCCATCAAAGGACAAACTCGGGGGGTCGGATCTTCATGTGTATATGGCCGGTGGTCATCCTGGAATACCTTAGTGTATCCCTTGGGATACCTCATATACTATACCTTGGCTGACGATGTAGTGTGGGCTGTCGCTAGCCCCAAATATTGGACTGTCTTAGGCAAATTTAGCACCCTTAAGGCTACGTAAAAATATTACAGTTTTTAAGCCTCATTATATTAAATTTTGTATTTGTTGAAAAATAAACTCAGTTGTTAAAGAAGTTTAACAAGTTAAACAAGTCAAAGTAAAAACCTGCCAATGAATGGGTATTAAAAGGATGAAATTTGTCATCCGGTACACAGTCGCAATTTTGAGTTATTGTGTTATGTGTTACAATATAATCAGTTTTCTTAAAACATACTTGGTGTCAGTTATACAATCAGTCAACAGTATTTACACCTGCAAATCGAAAATCATAACAAAAAATTAAATTTAATGCCATTGCTAAAAACCGTGTGGTAAAAAGTATAGTGTAGTCACTTGAATTCGAACTCGAGGCCCGATGCCTAATGCAGTACTACTAAGCCAGGAATGTTGTTTGATTATTGATAAATGTTATATTAATTATATCAATAAAGATACTTCATTGATTAAATACATTTTACATAGGTATGGTTTGATAAGTGATTCACTCCTAAATTTTTGTAAATGTGCTAAAAATATCCACAAAATATAATTGTCTAAATGTCAGATCCTAAGCTCTTGATTTAATAATAGTTTAGAGTGTAGACTATCGAAGCATATTTTTAACTTTCTCTAACTTCGATTAAGGATGGTAGTTGATGCGGTAAATTAAATCCACTCGAAGAAGCACCAAGCTATCCATGTGGTAAGATATCGGTGTGATTACGTTTGAAAATTGAATCATCGAATGAAATCTATCGTTTCTTTAAAACTGTGTCAGAGCCAGCTAACAAACCCTACCAACCGTTATTATTTTACTCGAATTTACCTGTCCACTAAGCTGTTATAATTTCGTCATTCATATTTCATATCTCGTTATTATCAAGTGCATTGCTTCCGAGCTTACCGAAAGTAACAGAATTTATGTAACCAAATATTTGTATGTAATATTTTTTATATATTTTTTATGTAACCGAATTCAAAAATTTCAAAACAAAAATTCTTTTCAGATATATGGAGTATTTTTGGTCTAATGTCTGTCTGTCTGTCACTCAATGTTGTCGCTATGTGCACATATCAATTGGCTGACCAATTTTTAGGTGTTTCGCTCATGTCCTCTATGATTGATTATGTTTTTGTCTTCATTGAAATTTTCGAGAGAACTCGATACCGTGGAGTTTAATAAATTTAGCAAATTCTGTTTCTTTATTTTTAGAATGAGAAAAATACAAACAAATGAAAGAAATACTTGTATCTGTATCTTTTGTTTGCATGATGTTTTCAGTATTGTTCGTTAATTTCTATTCTTCTCCGGTAATCTGAAGCTCTATTTTTTTCTTTCTTTATGTATTCTTATGCTATATAAAGTTTGATGTTTTATATGCATATTGTTATATGATTCGAGATATTTCACCTAAATCTTTAAAAAATAAATTTGTTTTAAATTTAAAAATATTCTGCCAGTTAGTGACGCATGTATCTTCCTTGCATTCTATCACGTACTTTGTCATGTTATGCTTTTACTACCTATTATTCTCTAGTTTATTTAATTGTTCCCCTCTTTCTTTTTAACCCTGTCCAAATTGTTTTATTTTTACTCGAATAAATGTATCAATTTAGCAAAAAGAGCGGAGTCGGAAATTGTCGTAGGACCACCAGTGAACTAATTTCGACAAACCAAATGGGACAAACAGTTTTTCCAGAAAGTTGGTTCACAAAAAAAAGGTTGGAAGCAAAATGTATTCCTATTTTTTTATTTATTTTATCTCTTTTGCTTAGTTTTTAAGATAGTTTTTTTAGTAAGTTAGTAAGACGGAAGCAAAATTTATTAATATTTGTTTTATTTTGTCTGTTTTGTTTCAGAGCTAAATGTTAATGAAATATATAGTTGCGAGCTATTTATTGATGAACATTTTTTTATATTTTAGAATCCTTAAATTCCAAGATAAAAATACGATTCTGACATTAGGGAACATTTTTGGTACCGTGTCTGTTCGTCGTTCCGTCCTCAATTTTTGCGAACCAACCGCAAAACTATTTGTCTGATTTGTAATAAAATTTGGACGGTAGGCCGTAATTAGCTTCTTGTTTTTTATGTCACATGTACAAAAACATAGATTTATTTACACCTAAATCTTTAAAAATGTAGTCATATGATTTAAAAAAAAAATTCTTTAAAATCATATGACAAATATGATATATGACATATAAATATGATCATATGACAAATATGATGAGACAAACCCTCTAAATTTAGAGGGTTTGTCGAAAGTAGACCGCAGATAGAACCAGATTAATTTTAACCATCTGCGCTCTTAACATTTTGTTAATTTGATACTTATGTAAAATATCAAAAACATTTTGGCAGATTCCAAAAATGAGGGAACAATTAAATAAATTTGACAGTAATAGATTGTAAAAGTATAAATCGTTTAACTATAAGAAAAAGGACGCGATGAAGCTATTATTTGGCACTATTGTTCACTAATTGGCAGAATATTTTAAAATAAAAACTTAACTTTTCAGATCCTTATATAATACTTATGTGGTTCAAGAAGAGGAGGAACTATAATTTTTAAGACTTTAGATCATTCTTTATCTTTAAATGAATTACACCTTGAAGATGGTTTATGATGACATTTACTGCACTGTAATTTTACATTGCATCTTTGAATAACTTTATATAATATAATTGAAGCTACCACCCGATTTAGCCATTAATAAATTACACGGTCAAAAATCGAGTCCGTTTGAGTGTTCAGCTTTATAATTTAAGATGGGTGGGAGACAATAAAATTTCTGTCACGCAAAAAACGACATGAAACATGTGACACACTTAAAAATAGTACTAGGAAGTTTGGATATAACAGGAGGTAGCTCTCTATATTAATTTTTAGAACTATATTTCGCCAATAGGAGCTTTCCATTTTTATCGATAATTTCGATAATGTTCGATACCACAAATTTGTGGTATTAACACTTCGAAGGCCAACTCTACCTTTGTTTAAAATACTGTGATTGTGGTTTTTACTCTCTCTATATGAAGTCAGTAACTATTACTATACCTCCAACTTGAGGGTCGAAAATTACGAATTCCGGTTTAAGTTTACTAGTTCTTTTTCCCTTAAGAAGTGGTACGAGTCCTCCAAGATATTCAAGGAAGAGTGTGTAGCAGTTGGCAGCAGTGTCTTCATCATGACGTAACATGGTGCAATGTAGCCGAACCTTGGGTGGTCTTGAGACAAAGTCACCCAGCGCCACTCCTTCCGGGATACACCACTGAAATGACAACGTTTATACATCAAAACGTGATTCATAAATAGGTTAAAGTTGGTTTCAATGTACTCAATGATCTCACAACGTTTTACGCGAGACTTGATTTATTTTTTTACACAAGTGTTTTGTTGGGTATAAATTACCGTTTACGTAAGTTATTATAATGTTATAACTATCAAATGTTCATAATAATAAAAAAGTAAAATAAAAAAAATATAAAATTATAATTATAAAGTAAAGAAATAATTTAAAGAGTCTACTTACTCGAATTGTTTGAACGAACAATTTTGAAAGTCTATGTTGTATTCGTAGAGGCAGCGGTAAATTTGGTATCTGTTGACTATTTCCTTGAAGTGAATTATAAACCTGAAAAGCATAATAAAATTTCATTTTTAAATAAACACGTTTAATTATATTAAATGAATATAAATATAAATAATTGGTTAATGCGGTTTGGTAATATGGTGTTAGCTAAAGTTGTCTATTCAACTAAAGCTAATAATATTATGAACTCTCCTCAAGATGATTTTAGTATTGTAAGATGGAAAAATCGGGGCCAAAATAAATCCAATATTGATAATTGATAATACAAAAATGTATAAAAACTATAGTAATTGCATCTATCATTAAAGCATTTATCATAAATATTGAATATGCATTAAGAAAATAGTTTATCATGAATAGCTGAGTTGAAAAGGATGATTGGGATAGAGAGTAGTGGAGTGGAGATGCCGGGTTCTTTCTTACCCGTTTAAGTAAATGTGGCACTTAATTACACAAAAACTTCTACTTGCATCTAGCTGAACTAAATATCCCTGCTTTTATACTGCCATAAGCCATAATATATATGAAGTTCTATGAAAATCGCTATTTTTTCTCATTTAATTAACTAATGTTTAGATCTTATTCAATAGTTTTAGCGATTTTTATCACGGCGTCGCTCTTGGTTGTACTAACAAAAATTGTATTATCAATAGATAAAGGTAGAACCTTTCCCCGTCCTAAAATTCCAATTCTAAATTTGAAGCGAGGGTGAACCCTAGGATGGATAACTCTGCCCAACAAACTAAGACTGAGTATTAGTATTGGTAAAAGGAACAAGTCTACCGCAAATTTTAACTAAATCGGTCAACAGTTACTAAAGTAATCGTCACACGCGTAAATGCATTACACATATGCTCAATTGAATCAGGGATGTTTTTTACTAGACACAATTTTGTAAAAAAGCCATGGTCAGAGATAAGGTCCATATCTTGCACACCCAAATAGTTTTATGATAAGATCAAAAATAAAATTGAATTTATCTCCATTGATCGACTCACAGCAGCATTCTTTGTTGTTAACATGAAATGCTTGGCTATCTTTAAATTAAATTTATTTTTTGTATTTTAAATATATAAAAAAAAATCATACTTCTAATTAAGTGTAACCGAAGTAGCTCCAATCTCTTCAAATAAGACGGGCATTTAACTGTATTTAGCAGTATTTTTAAAGAGTACTTAAATATACTTTCATAAGGTATTATCTGGCGGTTGAAAATTTCAAGTGATGACGTCAAACAACCGACTTGTGATTATCTAAAATGGAGAAAAAGAAATTTTCGTTCGACTCTTAGAAAGGCACTCAAGATGGAGTTATAAAACCCCACTTGAAATAAGTGTGCCTGTAGAGTCTTTATTTAACACATTTTCTTTCTAATATATAATAAATCAATTTTTATTTATTTTTATTTAACAAACAATTATCTATTGCTTCCAAGCTTACCAAAGGTAACGGAAGCTATGTAATCGACAAAAAATGGTTGTCTTCAATTTCAAAAAATCCAAGTCAGATATCAGGGAATATTTTTTGTCTCGTGTCTATCTCTGTTGGTCAAACTGTCTGACGGTCGCTCAATTTTGGCAGATCAACACACTTGGATGGTTAGTCATAATTAGCTCATTGTTGTTTTCATATAGTTTCACTTGCAGACGGACCATAACATTTATTTTATATACACCTATATTTTCGCGTTACCAAAAAACTACACCAAAAAGCGTTATAAGAAATGTTTCACTGTCTTGCAGACTCGTGACAAGCATTTTTTTATTTATTCATTCTTGATTTAATTTGTCCACCAATATTTTCTGTTTAAAATATTCCTCTTAACACGCTCCTTCATCATCTTGCCACAAATGCCACCTTTGACAACCTAACTAAGCATTCCTAAACTTATCCTTGTACCTAGATGTCCGTTGAGTAGATACCTAGGACATTTATTGAAATCCAATACTTTAATGTCTTCTGCTTCCTGGACTTTACTGATACCTAGAAAGTGCTTGGTTTCCTTTACGAAAATACCGAGAAATAAACTAAAGTATCCATTTTTCTGAATAGTAAATAAGACTAGTTTCAATCACTTCAGTTGATTCATTATCTGTAAGCTGATAATTGTGATTTGACTATATACAGTCATTTTAGCAGTATAAATGAGGAGCGAAGTCGCTTTATTAAGATAAAAGAAAGAATCTCTTAAACAAAATTAACTTTATTGAACAGATGAGCAGTGGAGTCACTTGATCAGGATAAAAGAAAGAATCTCTCCAAGAAAATAAATATTTTTAAACAGATGAGCAGTGGAGTCACTTGATCAGGATAAAAGAAAGACGTCTGACGTCTCTCCAAAAAAATAAACTTAATCATACAAATACGAGTAGTGGAAGTGGAGTCACTTGATCAGGATAAAAGAAAGACGTTTCCAACAAAATAAATATTTTTAAACAGATGAGCAGTGGAGTCACTTGATCAGGATAAAAGAAAGATGTCTCTCCAAAAACATAAACTTAATCATACAAATACAAGTAGTGGAGTCACTTGATCAGGATAAAAGAAAGACNTTGAGAATCTCTCCTTATCTCCTAGAAATCGATATCGAGATAAGATAATTTAAACATTGTTATTATTAGGACCAATAGTGAGTAAATGGATATCATCTATACGACCGGCTGCAACCATTTATTTAACACTTAAATTTGTATTCGACCCATTATAAAGAAGTACCATAAAATAAACCCCTATATCCATAAATTTAATAATAATCCTAAGCCAGAAATTAAGTGTGACATCAGCCAAATTACTTCAAGTTACGGTTACCTCAATTTCTCTATTATCAAATTAACTTGCTCCTTACTGCGCAAGTCTTACTTTCTTCTATACTCAGACAAAAGAGCCTAGCAGATGTGTTGCATTTTAATCAACCCCTTCCCCCGGTTCTGCCACCCTCTACCTACCCTCTCCCCCTATCATCTCCCCTTACCCTCTCCCCCTACCATCTCCAGTTTTACAGAGTAATTTCTCAAGAGCTAAGCATGTGACGTACTTCGTTATAAAATGCACCATTTTTTAACAAGAATTATTTTTCCTTCTCTTAATTTTTAAGATGGTTAGACGTCAGAGTTTAAAATAGATAAGAGAAAATTACAAACTGTGATAAATTTCTATCAGTCAGTTTTTAAGTGTTAACTTTTGATAACATTTATTTTTTTATATTTAAATATACAAAAATACACAAGTTTAACACTCGCGTCAAAATTTAAACACGGAAATTTTTCATCCAAATCAAATTACATGGAATTACTTATGTAAATATTTTATTAGGTGTACTTATTATAAAAATGAGCTCCTAAATTTATAGCTAACATTCATTCTGTATTTTGCTTAGGGACATGATTTTTCTCAACGTTTATATTATAAAAATTGTATAAAATCAGTTCAAAATTGTAGGCCTCACGCTACATCTACATGAAGAATATAAAAATTATATGTTTTTACTAACCACCAATTTCGAACTCTTGGAGAAATTAAAGCGTGTGACCCATCAAAATTTAATATTACTCAATCACAATAGTATGTTAGTATGGTTCATACATGACAAAAGCTCAAAACAAAATATACGGATTTATTTATGCAAAAAATAACAAGAGGCTTATAATTTTATTTTTAGCTTTTGTACTTATTAAACAATACAAAAAGATATTTGCATAATTAAACCCCATTTACTTATAAACCAGTCCTTAGTTTTTTTAGTGGTATTGCAATTTTTTACCTGCATTTCTGCCACCTTCTAAAATAATAATACTATTGTATTCTAAAGTTGTATAATTATGCCTACGCCATATTATATACCAGACTGTCGTAAATGGGTCTATATTAAATTTTACTGACTTCGCACAGTTAATGTTGCATAAAAATAAGTGTGACCCCTCTGGTTATTAAAATAGGTCCAAACCATCCTTTCAATTCCCATTTGATCAATCGTCACTTGATCAGGATAAAAGAAAGACGTCTCCAACAAAATAAATATTCTTAAACAGATGAGCAGTGGGTTTCCTTGATCAGGATAAAAGAAAGACGTCTCCAACAAAATAAATATTCTTAAACAGATGAGCAGTGGATTTTCTTGATCAGGATAAAAGAAAGACGTCTCCGACAAAAGTAACTTTATTGAATATAGCCGACTTTCGAACTTTAGCTTTAGTAGTCTCATCTTTAACATCGGTAAAATAACTAGAAATAGCTGAATACATTTTCCAATTAGAGTTATATTTTAACTATTTGTCAACCTCCATTAAGCTATAAGGTACACAGAATTTAATCTTGCTGTTATAGAATGTTTAATCCTATAAAAATCAAGAGAGAGAGAGAAAGTATATTAATACCCTTAAAATTAGGTTATCTATTTTTTGTTTAATAAAATATACACGCGAAACCAAATACTGCAGCTGTTATATTTTTCATAATATATATATTTTTTTAAATAATTATATTGCTGCCGAGCATATATTTTAAGGCACAGGCCAACGGGCCTAAGCCTCCTATGGGGCCTCTTCATAAGACGAAATATTACATTGATATTTATCCTTTTTCCATCAAAAGAACAGATTTCTATTTGTATAAAATTTCTATATGGTTTAGCGTTGTATTTTTGTAGAAATAATAATCTAAAATCACGGATGATCGAGGAAAAAATTTGTTTGACATCCAGACTCTTCTTCTTTTACTATTGCAATTTTTTACTAACTCACCAATGATAATAAATACCTAAGCCGGCACTTATACCGCGTTTTGATAGAACCATATTAAAAATTTATTGCAAGTGCAATATAGTTTTATTTAGTACTTGATGATGTAGTGTATAAGAAAGTGTATATGAAAAATAACTGGGAATAAGGACAAACGTTTGCAAACACCTGTTTGTCTAGAATGCGCGTCCGGTGTGGCTGTCGTGTTTGCAGTTGTTTGTAATAGTTTGCAAACTCTGTTTGCGAATGCGCGTTTGGTGTGTACGAGGCTTAATAATAATAGGTGTCATGTAATTAGCAGACTATTTATTTAGTAATATTACTTTTTATAATTTTAAATAACGTAGTGCGTAAATAAATGAGTTGATTGGTACCTAAATTATTTTATTTGGCATAAAAACAAAATATTATTGTAATATGAAAAACACGACCACTAGTTTAGTTTGGAATAATTTTACCTTTGTTCTAACTGACATCTTTTAACTTCATTTCACTAAATTTCCTTTGGGAAATTTGAATCAGAGTTAGTCGGAAAGAAATGTCTTTGATAGTGAAAGCACTTTAACCCATCAAATTTCCTCTTGGCTTTACCAACAAAGCTTGAGATTCCTACCATTAAAACAGAAGCTTAATTACAATCTGACGAATTACCTTAATCTTTTTACCTTTTACATTATCTAAACCACCAATCTGATTCATTTGTGTTATTTTTGTTTTCGAGTTTAACCAAAATAAGAGAGCCAGCGTGGCCGTGTGGGTTAAATTACTTACCACGTCTGCTCGGCCATCACTGAATCATGAGCGGTACGATCGTGGGTTCGATTACTCGCCGTGACGCTCTGATTTATTTGGCTCACTATTGATCACGGCATACTCGCTTCGACGGTGCAATGTTCAGAGGTATGTGTGAAGTGGCTGGAACTCTCTACCATGGGTATAGTAAAAAGGCCCTAAGTGATGGCCTAATTACTGGGTTCGAACAAGTGGTTCACCCGACCTGTCTAGTACTAGTACTAGGACCTTACTTCTACTACTTAACTAAAATAACGGAAGCATTGTGATCATTCTGTAAAAGGAAATTTTTAAGTCTCCAAATTCAAACATTCCTTGACAGAAATCCGTTTTAGACCCCAAGGAACATTTTTGGTCTCGCGTTTGTCTGTCGTTCGATATGTTTTCTAAACTAAAATATCTTACAAACTACATAATTTTAGAGGGTAGGTCACAATGAGCACATTTTTGGTCCAATATTAATTTCAACCTTTGGTGCCCATTGGTCTCAATTCTGCAATTACACAAACCTATTTCTATAAACACCTGGATTTTATGAAACGCTTAATGCAACCTCAGTTATAGTTTATCGTTCCAACTCCTATCGTATCCTAGTCCTACGGTCCAAAATCCTAAGAAGAATTATAAAACTCCTTCCTATGTTTCTTCACCCTTAACAACGACCTTAAGTTCCCTTTGTCCATGACCTTGCCATAAACCGATAAATATACTTCCATGAGTCCACACCCCAACATCTAAATTAAGATTTAATCCACATCCTATCAATACCACCCATTCCTGGAAATCCTCCTAGTCGTCTATAAAGAGGCCTCTAAACATCTTTAACTAACTCTTAGCCTCTCTAACCATTTTTGACTATTTTTATCACCGCTAACCATCTTCTACTAACTCTTAACACCTCTTTTCCCTCTAATCCTCTCTAAATATCTTTAACCAACTTCACCGCTAATCCACTAGAACTAGCTCTTACTTCCTCTCTTCATCTCTTATTCTCTCTAGCCTATCCATCATTTTCTTGTACGAGCTAAAAATGTCCTTCTCAGACATACTTTGACTGTTTAAATTTAATAAAAAAAAAGTTACTTACCTGAAGGCTAGATAAAAGTTGTAAGGATGCTATCCTCATAGAGACCCAGGCTATATGAACAATACAACCAGTGGCGATGAACAACCTCTTGTCGTTGTGGCCCCAAGTCATCGCCGTCACCGGAGACTGTAAAATATACATTTAAACATTATTATCAATAGATTTAACAAAATATAAATGATTAATTTTTTAGAATGTTTCAAAACTATAAACATCCTCTATACAACCGGCTGCAACCATTTATTTAACACTTAAATTTGTATTCGACCCATTATAAAGAAGTACCATAAAATAAACCCCTATATCCATAAATTTAATAATAATCCTAAGCCAGAAATTAAGTGTGACATCAGCCAAATTACTTCAAGTTAAAACGGTTACCTCAATTTCTCTATTATCAAATTAACTTGCTCCTTACTGCGCAAGTCTTACTTTCTTCTATACTCAGATAAAAGCTATTCTAAAATATACATTAAAATAATGCGCATCTATTAATTTTCAGACCTTCCTTACATCAAGACCAATTCTTACATCAATACACGAAGTTTAAACACGATTAAATAATCTGTTGAGGCTCTCTGATTTCTACTATAGTTCCTTAAGATGAGACTTAGCTAATGATTAAGCCACAAGATGAAGCAAACTTTGTGATGTTATTCAGATGCACTAAAATTTCGATATCTCTATCGAAGACATTCGTGTGAATAATAATTGATTCCCATTTGTCTCAAACAGGGTCCAATATTATTTGAATTACAAATTTTCCTCTTGAAAGCCTTTCAGTTAAACTATTTCCTCTTAGTTGATATTGTGAGACTCAAAGCAGTTGAGAGTTGTGAGTTACCCCCCTCCTCTCAAAGCTGCTTTAGATTGAAAACGACCTAAAACCGCAACAAAGTTTTAGAAGAAACCAACTTGTGTCCGGTTTCCTCCGACTGAAAGCCATATTCTTCTTGTATTAAGTTTCGTATAACAAACGAACGAATTGAGCACAATTATAATTGCGTTCTTGTTCTCGCAGACAATGGCTTTAAAACTCGTTTGGCGTTTTCAAAAAACTTTTATTTTCAAATTACAGCTAAGCAATGTGGTTGCTTTTTGGAACTTGAACATTTTGTCTTTTCTACATCACAAAAGAGTTGTTTAAGGTTAGAGTTGTAACACAGAACTGAAACATTAGTACACATTTTTACAAAAACAACCTCTAGATTTTAGATTTATTTCATAGATAAATTCATAGATATCGCTGTATGGATGTGAAACGTGGCTTATATCAGTTGAAGGCACAACGGCGTTGCAGGTATTTATGAACTGGTAATTCCGAAGAATAAACAAAATATGTATTACTAACATGGAACTTCTTCATAGATGCCACCAATAACCTATTGAATCCGGGATAGAAAATGAAAATGGCTTGGACATTCCCTAATCAAGGATGCTGATGATTTATTCAGGCTAGCACTTGTCTAGAATCCACAAGGATGCCGGAGAAGAGGAAGGCTTAGAGGTACCTGGCGAAACAGCATTCACATTTTTGCAACGCTAATTTGCTGCTTGCGTGGGGGAAAAGTTAACGACTTGGTCAGAAATCGAAAGAGTGGAAAACCTTCACTATGACACTGAGCGCCCTAGAGTAGGCGTGATACCAACTACATATATTTAATTAAGAATTAAGAATACATAAATTGTACTTAATAATAATTTCTTTAGGTAACCGAACTTACAGTAGTAAATGGTATTAAAGATGAGTAGAGGAGCATCCCAGTGTCCGTGTACACCTGAACTTGGTTCACGAACTCCGTGTTAGGCCGTGTTCCCGCAACAGCCAGCAGCTGCCTGTTGTTTGACCATTCTACTGCCAATGGACACAACCCCGTGCATACTTGTACAGGGCTCACATCGTAGTAGTGTTTCATGAGCAATACCACTCCATTCTCTAGACTTACCGCTAAAACGTACTTACTGCTAATTTCTGAAACAAAAAAAAGAGTTATCAAGTTCTAAGTATTTTCATGATGATTGTGTCTCATTTTTAGTAATTTAGATGGGTGATTGTAGCCGAGTTGATAGTTCTTTTGCCTGAAGCCAATGTTATTTTATAATTGGAAATGGTTCGAATCCCAGGATCCGAAGTGGGGTAAGGCATAATTTCACACTGATTATCAAGTGGATTTGTGAAGTAGTCGATCACCACTCGTTGTGTATTGGACAGGAAATATACCGGGTTTGCCAAATGAACGCACTATTTTTGTCTATATCATCGTGTTTAACTTCTCGAGAGTAGAATTAAAAACGTCTTAATGAGTGTTGTTCCAAGTCACTTTGATTATTATAATGAAAACGTCAGGATTTCCATTTACTGCCTGGCACAACGTAATAATTGAAAAAAGTAGGCTCCGTTAACCTTATTCTATTCTTTAGGCTTACACTACGCGAGCAGTAAATAAGTAAGGAGTAGTAATGCCTCCCTAAATATCCTCTCTAGATTCCCAAAGAAATTTCAACCACTAAGACCCATAATTTTGAAATACTCGCTTATATGTAAAACCTGATTTCGCCTTAAATCACACCTAAAACTGTATAATTACACCTTAAATTACACATATAATATTTTAATGAAACCTCCTATTATAACTAAAACAATATTATTTTTCCTTACATCTCAGCTCCAACTCTATGATGGCTAAATCAATCACACATAAAACCTCATTGTAACACCTTCACTTAAACTTATAACTTATATTAAAACCTTCATTAACACCTAGAACGTCAAGTAGAAACCTTCAATGACCTCTAAAACTTCATAATGGCATCTCTAACCACATCTAAACTTTTATGATGAAACTTTCACTTACGCACCTCACGATGAAACCTTTAACGACACCTACAGTATATAAGATTAGAGTTGGCACAATCGAAGGCGGGAAACAACAAACGTGGAGGTAGTTTGTGGTTATAAAAAGGGAAAATCAGTATTGCCATGTTAAATTTTTTTGGTGGAACAGGGGCAGAGTAGAGCATTTTTTTTCTTAAGTTGCATTCAACATGGAGGACCAATAGAATCGTTTCCCACAAAATTTTCCCGCCTTTTGATTGTGCCAACTCTAATCTTATAGACTGTAATTCCATCCAAACTTTCTTGATGACACTTTTAATTACGCCTAGAACATCATGATGTAACCTTTTCATCCAAAAACATCATTATGACTAGTTGAAATACATTCTTTATTTGTTAGTTCATACAAGTATTAGTAACCAATTAGAACTTACTATCTAATGCTGATTCAAGTGATCTACATTTATTTATGGAACTTTCAAAAATTGGAATGATTTCCGGATATAAATTTGGTATTCAAGGGAGTTGTTCAAAGTTGTAAAACCTGATTGACGGTAGAAGGATTGAAGAAAGGTTAAAGCTGATGTCTTACATTTATATGGAGTCTTTTTGGCTCGGAGAGTAAACTGGATACCCTTGGACCTACTTGACTATGCTACCCAGATCGACTGCTTTGATTTATGGCAAGAAAGGGTTTGAGAATCTCTCCTTATCTCCTAGAAATCGATATCGAGATAAGATAATTTAAACATTGTTATTATTAGGACCAATAGTGAGTCGGATTGATTAGGACCAATTGAATCGGATATCAAACTATTTGGATTAAGACAGAACTACCAATGCATATTGCATATACTGTAATGAACTATTGCACCATTGTATTGATGTTATTTTTAAGTGTTTAGTCTTAAATCATAATATAATTGATGCTGCTACTATAACAGCACTTAATTTAAAACTCGGGCAATTGTAAATTAACAGTGCAGCAGTTAATTTAAGTGTGTCTCATAAGCTACCAAACTTCAATAGCTACTAACTTTAATAAATTGGTAAAGTATGTGCTTTCAGTATACACAAAGGGTCTGTAGGCAATTTAACAATTGAGGCATGTTCCTGTGCCAAAACTTTCTGAAAATTAAAAGAGAGGTCTGAATAGAGGTAGTTTCTGTTAGAGCTGTAAATTGGTTTGTATGTAATAGTAGTAGTAAGAAGAATCGATAATTCCTTTCAAATTTTCCTCATTTAATATATTTTCATATTGCTCTATGATATCATTATTTATCAATGGCTTGTTGCGAACAATCAAAATCCAAACCATGGATACCATTTTAATAGCTTTTAGCAGAGTGAAACAGTTTAGCTTAGTATTATTATTCGGAGCCGAGTCTAGATATATGAGCCTTTCAAAGCAAACATTTAAAATTTTATCTGGGTATAGATATTGGATATGACTGACATAGTTCAATGATCGTTTTAATAACAAATGAAATTCAACTCCTACAATATTGTCGGGGACATTACTCTGTAGGGAGAAAAAAAAACTTTAGAGAAAGGTTTAAGCAGCTTCGTGATCTGATAGTTGCAGCAAAGTCAAAGTAGCAACAAAACAAGATTTTAACGTTTTTAACACTCCAGCAAAGGCTCAAGGATCTATTCTTGGTTGCGACTTAAGTGTATTTGAGTGCACCTGAAGCAGAACCAGAACAACTTATAACTTGATCAAAGACTCCATTTCTTGAGAAACACTCTCAAATAATTAAACATATTAATTTCTTGTATAACGTGACCTTTGTAAAAAACTCTTTTTTTATTTTTAGATAATTTACCTTTACTAAGAAAAAAAATTACAGCTTTAGTTTTATCTAAATTGACATCCAGCCCATATAGTCGACAATATTTTAAGTTTTTTTTTTATTTATATCCAGTTCAGAGATAGCAAATTTAAGTCATCACAATAAAGTAGAATTATAAAATTTAAGGAAAGTTTCAAGTAGATCTTCTAAATCAGCAATAAGAATATTAAACAAAGAAATCGGTCCAAGACAACTCAAACAAACTTTCTAATTTACGAGTTCATAATTACTTTACTTAGCCCAGAATTTTCCATTAATTAGTTTTCGAGCTTTCGTAGGTACAATTAATTATTATTGAGCATTTTATCAGAATTTATTACAAAAATAACTTTTCCTTGGTGGGGAATCTAAGCGTGTCCGCGTTTAGCTACTTTCTCAGGAACTAGATTTTTCCTGGGAATACAGTTTACATTGTTAGATTCGTATTTAAATAGACTACATTTTAAAATCGTCAGAACCATTTCAATTTCAAGAAATTCCTTTTTTCACGGGTTTCAAAGTTTTTTGGGGCTAACGCCCCTATATTGGGAGCTAAAATTAATTTCTCAAGTTAGTTTAGGCTCCACGCGTCAGACACGACAGATAACAGACAGACATAAAATTTTCACGCCGTCACAATATTTTCTCGTTGTATGAGAAAGTGAAAGGGAGGGGGGATTCAGAGATCTTTGTATTTATTACTCCCACTTGACTTGTCTACTTTTTGTAGAATATTTTCATCATAAGTAAAGTTAAATATAATAAAGCAGATGTACTAAGAAAAATTATTAGATATGTGTGACTAATTATTATATTAAGTAGGTCTCAAGATCAGAATTTTTGTTTGAATTATAGACTGGTGGATAGACAGCAAGAAACCGGGAAAACCATAGAAGTCAGGTGTGAAGGAAGAAGGAAAAGGATTTTGTGGATCTCTCTTGGACAGCACATCTAACCTAGCCCAGAGCTAAATCTTACTCTAACGTCCTTGGTCCTTGTCAATGATAAGAGGAGACTAGACAACCTTTTGGTCTCAACACATGATCTTAACAGGGACCTGAATAAGTAAGTAGGTTTACTATTGATACCAATATGTAATATTAATTAAGGATTAAGGTCCCAGGTAATTTTAGCTCATTTCTTTGGTAACACTTGGCAACACCACGAAGAGGAGGACCAATTTAACTGATAAATATTGATGGTGGTAGCTCTTCTCTTTCGTACGCTGTTGTCACGTAGGACTTACAGGGCTTGATTCCTGAACAAGTAACGGGATTTGTGCAGGGGTGTTCCCCAAGCATCGTGATATAATATATGGGTAGCTACTTAAGTGAAATGGTGTGGATCTATCGAAAATGCCAATTTTATGGTTTATTCAGCTGGTTGAGATACACGCCATCCCGGAGTGATCCATCAATATATATGTAGTTGTTGGCCCAAGCCGTCCATATGCTGTTTTTCCATGGATTATTACTAGGCGTATAATTGAAACGAACGTATTGCAATAAAAATTTATTGTTAAGAAAATATTTAATCATGATGTGTCACAGTTAAAGATTACAAGGGGAATAAAGTGGTAAAGGGTTCCGGGTGCATGCCTTCCATCATAGATTTCCCTATAAAAATACCTCTTTAACTCCCACAGCCAGTAGCTCCTTTCAACTACTATCGAAAACGTATCACTTCAGTACACAAAAACTTCTGCTTGTTTAAGTTGAAATTTTACATGCCTGTTTCAACAGCACTTGCAACAATTTATATGAAGTTTTATTAAAATTTATATGCTAGAGCGAACGATATTGGTAAAACGTTGTTTTCTCTTTTTAAAAACGTTTTTATCCGATTCAATGGATTTAGCAATATTTATTACTTCGCAGCGGTGTCACTGTACTGAAAAAATGTTTGTCCAGTCGAATAGATGATTTAGAGATTTTTTTAGTCCTAAAACTACAGCCTGAGAATGGTAAAAGAAAAAATGTTTACCAAATCGGTTATCGTCTCACGCGAAAACGTTAATGACAGACTGACGAGTTGCAAATGTTGTTATATGTAAAAAACTAGCTAAATTCACCTAATTATAATTTATGTTGCTTTTATACGCATAGATCGACGAAATATCGAACGAACAACTTTGTTTTGTCTTTAAAAATTATTAGTTTAATTACAAGAATTAACAAAAAATGCTATCAGATTTTATTTGGACTCACCGTTAGAAGTGTCGTCAGATTCTTCCATTTTAAATTTTTCGCATGACCAGGCCATTGAAGTGATGGCTACCTGATTGGCTACTTCAACCTGGGCCATCATAGCACCGTGTACATCCATTACAACCAGCTGTCCATTGCTCGTTCCGAAATATACCTGCACAAATAAAATATTCAATAGTTATATTATTAGTCCAGTCAATAGGGAGTTTTACCGTGCAAAAGGTGAGGTAGAAGCGATTTTGATATATGTTACTAAGGTCTGGGCCCTGATTAAAAATCCAAGTTTTCGACCTCAGAGGGGGGTGGGTCGGCGCGCCCCGCGCCCCCCCTTCAAAGGTACGAAAATTGGGTTTTTTCNTGTTGGCCAGCGTGATTTAGCTATCCTATTAGATGCTTTAAAAAAACATCAGTTGTCGAAGGAAAACAAATAATTATTAGCTTTTAAGATATCCATCTCTATGTTTGCTTATTTATGTTGTCATACCCGCAGAAAAATTCATTTTAATTTAAATCAAATTATAATTATTATTCAGGCTGCGGGAAACAAGCAGAGAAAAATAGATTCCAGCACCGGGACTGGAGTCTATTTTTATCTGTCTGTCTCCCGTTGTTAATAATAATTATAATTTTATTTAAATTAAAATTTAAACTTTCCGCAGTATAAATACTACCAAAAACTTAAAAATTGAAATTCATTTTAGAAAATCGGTCCAAAAAATCAGATCAAAACTTAATCTTATACTATTTTATAATTTATATTAGCATTCGCCTCGCACTTTGCGCTGGGTTCGAGCTAGGAATCAGTGGCTGTATTATTACTGTTCTATACCTATTGCTATCATATTTGTTTAATGAGTCGGCCATTTCATTAAATATAATACTTTATTATTTGATAAATCCAAGATGACGGCCATATGTTGAAGTGATAGTGATAGTATCTTTAATTTTCTTCTTTACCTACCATTAGTCTATGTACCTAATTTCAGATCTCTAGGTCCACTTGAAGCTGAGATAATAGAATGTGAATAAATCCAAGATGACGGCAATAAATATGGTGGCCATAAATCGAAATCAAAATGGCTGCACTTTTCTATTTATGGTACACTCTATCTATGTACCATATATCAAATTTCTGTCAATGGGAAGTAGGAGAATTAGTGATCAGTCAGTCAGTCAGTCGCTGTTCCCTGTCACTCTTAGTTTTATATTAAGTATAGATTAAGAGATACTATATTAAAGTTGATTCTCCTCGACTCGAATCTTATCATGGTTGAATCTTATCTTTTCATGGTTCAATACGGAATAATAAATACTTAATTAAAGTGTTCTTTTAGTATGAAATAATAGGTGCCAATTAATGTGGTTATCGAATCCAGATAAGATGGTGTTGAGACTTAAGTTTCACGGAAGTACGCTTTAAGCCTTTCACAGACGCTAATCCCAACACGGTACTTACTATAGAGATGATGTATTGTGATTGGGATAAGATAATAGGGTGCGTTCGTCGTTGACAATGGATGCGAGGATGGAATAAGGATGTCGTGGGGCGGAAGAAGGATGTTGGGATATGTTGAAGGCATAGACAATAGAGAATTCTTGCTCCCTGGAGTACAAACGATTGTACTTGATATCTGCCAATTATCTTTTATAAAAGCCTGCCTGCTTGCACAAGTTGGCATCAACTTATCTTCAAACTCTACCAGCTATAAGAATGTGACAAACTTATCTGGTTAGCTTTCATAATACAGGAGAGAATAAATCATATTAGAATAATTAATAAGTCTGACAATTTGCGTGGCACTTTGTCTTCACGGCATATCACTGGACGCAAAACGAGTAGTTACATGAGTATAAAATTAACACAAGACGGAATGGATACATGAGTATAAAATAAACGCAGGATTAGTGATCACATAAGTAAAATAAACACTCAACACATCAATATGAATATGAAATAAACGCAGCACGATTGGGACATCCTATTTATCATTTAAATATAATTTATTTTTTAATAGAAGAATTGTAATTGTTTATTTTCTTAATTCATTTCCCCCTTAATAGCTTTCATATTGTTTTTATCAAAAGAAGCAATACCATATTCTGTGGAGAGGATTTCCAGTTTTTCATTATTCTGTTGAAGCAATACCACTTTGAAATTCGATTTTCGACATTTTTATGCGATATGAAATTATAAACTAATAGTTTTTCTCGAATAGTCGAAATTTGGTCCTGTTTCCTCTTGTAAAATTTTAGGAAACTTTACTTTTTGGGTACAGGGTGAATGTATGAGGAAGTAAAATGAAAATATTTTTCTCTCTTCTTATAATAAAGTTGTTATTTTGGAAAGCCTTTTTTATATTTTTTTTTCTTTACTGTAAAAGTGTTATTTGGTAAAAAGCAAAAACAAAATCTTATATATATATATTATTGCAATAAAATTTTATTGT
>KZ651215.1:637994-654511 GCA_001010745.2 Gerris buenoi
TTTTTTTTTTTTTTTTTTTTTTTTTTTTTTTTTTTTTTTTTTTTTTTTTTTTTTTTTTTTTTTTACTTGAGTAAATCGATTAGTTAAGAAAATAAATAGTAAATCGTCGATTCAAATATAATAATCTATAATCTATAATCTATCCTATTATTATATTATTTAAGGATTTATAATAAATAAATAATAATAATTCGAGGTGTAAAAACCCGTGAAAGGCTTGAGCATTAAGCATGTTAAAGGACTTACACAAGTATATACGTAATAAATGTCAGGGGGTTAGCGTATCATAACATTAACATCAGCTGTATAACCCGATTAATTGATTTTTGTAACCGTATTAATAACCATTATGGGAAATATATGTATATCCATAACGATTGTTCAAAAATGTTCGTCAATTAGAGCGTTACATAAAAGTTTTCACGTCTTATCTGTCCAAAAACTGGATGATTGGTCACGGTCACATAAGTACAAAGAAAAGGATTTCAAAATATGAGGTTTATACCGAGTATGAAAGAGAAGATACGATGAGCGCCGAAGGTTTTAATCATAGAACTGTAGGACCAACCAACGGTTTGTTAATAGTAATTACCTGTATGTATATTTAAGTAAAATCGGATTAGTAGTTAAATTAAATTTATATAAGTTTTTATAGAAAAAAGGAAGCAATGCCTGCTAAAAATTGAAATTAATATGGAATTTACGTTAGAGGTTTAAATTTTAACGTCCTATCTATCCTTATTTAATCGTTTGAAAAAAACACAATGATAAACACGAGTCTAAATTAGTTAGGTTAAATCTAAAACTTTTCAATTGAGAAAATTTTGAATTTTGATACAAAAGAAATGTTCTCTAGAATGATCACTTTGCGACTTATCATTAAGTATATAGATGTGTAGTTTAATAAGCAAAAAATGATCACTTAAAATGATTGTACATATTTATAACAATTGACCAGTTTCGTCCTTCTTTAGATAATCTGAAATCTTCAAAAGTGGTCACTTTTACTTTTAAAAATATGTAACCATCTGATTATCTGAGGAAGGCTTCGTTAGAGCAGCCGTATCCAGTAAATTGTTACAAATACAATCATTCTGTATGTAAATGTTGTTTGGTAATTGAACTACACCTCTGCATAATGCTTCCGTTACTTTCAATAAGTTCAAAAGCAAAAGTTTGCTATTAACCGGTAAAGTTGTTAAAGTTGTTATTAACCGGTAGTTAAATGGCTTTATCGATTTAGTGTCCTAAGAAAACGAAGGTTAGTTTGAAACGAAAAAAGCAAAACAAGCCTAAACATCTTTAGTGATTATACAAATAAAATACTCCAATACGAATTTTATCCACGTTTGTAATTTTAATTGTAATTATAAAATATAATTTTATATTTTAGAGCGGCCCATTGCTTTTGCATCTCGATCTTTAACAAGAAGTGAGGCCAACTACAGTCAGATAGACAAAGAAGCTACTGCAATCAACTGGGGGCTAAAAAAGTTTTTTCAGTACTGCTATGGGCGAAAGTTTATTTTAATCACGGACCATAAACCTCTATTATCAATATTCAATCCAGAAACAACATTACCAACCATATCAGCTACCCGAATATTTAATTACGCTCACTTTTTGGCAGGTTTTGACTATAAAATTGAATTTAGAGACTCAAAGGCGAATGCTAATGCTGATTTTTTATCAAGATTTCCGGTAGAGGAACCTAAGTCAGTTCACATGAAAGATGATAGTGAATGGTATCAACTTAATCAGCTGGAAGTAATGCCGGTGAACCCACAACGAATTGCGAAGGCCACAGAGCAGGACCACGAGTTGAAGGAAATCTTAAATAGGTTGGAGCAAGGGAAAACTATGAAAGAACTAGGATTCAAAGACAACGAATTTACTCTACAGGATGGTTGTTTATTCAAGGGACATCGAGTAATTATACCAAGCACCCTACAGAATGAAGTATTAAAAGAATTGCATATTGGACATTTAGGCTTAGATAAAATGAAGAAATTAGCAAGAAGCCATTGTTTTTGGAAACATCTAGATAGGGACTTATCGGAATTAGTGAGAAAGTGCAGATCGTGTAATTTAAAGAGAAACGAACCAAATAAAGAAATAGATCATCCGTGGAGGCCTACTGAAAAACCATGGCAGCGGATTCATATAGATTTCGCTGAACCAAGCAAGGGATCGTTTATTTTCATTCTTGTCGATTCATATTCAAGATGGGTAGAGGCAATCCCTACCAAGAATGCCTCGTCCAGCTGGTGCATAAGAACGCTAAGAAAACTGTTTGCCACGTTTGGGTTGCCGATTACTTTAGTGTCAGATAATGGACCCCAATTTGTTTCCAAGGAATTCTGTAATTTTTTGGAGCTTAACGGGATACTTCACCGAACAATTGCACCATACAAACCTAAATCCAATGGACTGGCTGAAAGAAACGTGCAAACCATAAAGAAGCACATTAAAGCAATGTGTGAAGAAGGAGGGGACTTGGAACTGAAACTAGCTAGACTGCTGATGCAGCTGAGAAACGCGACCAATGTGTCTGGCCAATCAGCGTATCAGAACATGTTTGGAAGGAAGGTGCGTACTCGATTAGACCTCATGCATAATGAAAGGCGTCCCAGTGATACACTCGATAACAAGGTACCTAGGAGATATTTAAAAATTGGTGATAAAATTCAAGCTAGAAATTACAGGTCAGATGACAAGTGGTACTTTGGAGAGGTTGTTGGATGTGAGGGGAAATTAATTTACAAATTAAAAATGGAAAACGGTGAAAAGTGGAGGAGACATATTGATCAAATTATTCGCTCTTGATTCGAGGGGGAGATTTGTCATAATATGTCAACTGTCAGTGAGATGTTTACTTGTTTACTATTGTCTTAACTATGTGTTAATATGTATAAATTATATTTAATTCTAATTCTTAACTTTATAATTGTGTACAATTAATATATCAATAATCATACATAATGAAAAGAAGGAGACAAAAGCCATAAGGTTTTGATGTGAAAACTCAGTTCTGATGTTAAATTGTGTATATAATGAACTGGACAATGTAGGTTTTGAACCATATTCAAATATTAATTAAAGCGCAGTCCTCTAGCTTTTGATTGTCAGCATGATCGCAGTCGCACAAAAATCCGCAGTTACATTGCTCTAAACCCTACCGAACACCGCAGAATTAGGCTCCATATACCGAAAGTTGTCTAAAAAATCTAAACCCATCTACTCGACGCTATAATATTATTCCTTGACGCTCTACTTTATATTCATGCCCCCAGTACTTTTCCAAAAGAGTTGTTTTCATTCGAAAATGTAGATTTTTCGTTTTATTCTTTTTCTTCCATATCTTTAAAAGCAGGAGTTTTAAATTGACGTGCTGAGTATAGATCATTAAGTACCCGGCGTTGGGTTTTTGGTAGTGGTAATTGGTAATCAAACCTCTCAAATGGTGGTGGTAGATTTGTTTAACAAACCCTCCGATCAAGCCAGACCCTTAGAACATAAATGACGGGCCTATTGAAGTTAAATAAATCTAAAATTTTGGTCTTATGAACTTCTGTCGTATCCCCTTCGAAATTGGAGATCCGGTTCGAAATTGGTTTTAGAAATCTCACATAGACTTTCACGTTACCTTCCTCTTGTTTTAAAGGTCAAGTGCGCAAAATTTTATCAAGTTCGGAATAAAACACACACTCTCTTGTTTATATAGCTGGATACCCGTGCTTCGCTACAGTGTTTTATATTTGATAAGTTTATAAACTACCAGGAAAGCATACAAATTATTGTACTATGCGAGAATATCTAGATTCTATCCCTCCTACTTATATCCCCCTCCTCTTTTATAAGATAATTTGCAAATACCCTCAATTTACCCCCCCTCCTAAATGAAAATATGACAAAACTGTACATAACAACAATTACTGTACTCTTAAAGAGTATTTCAACGATATGATGCATCATGAAGGTTATTTAATACTTGTACCCCGTACCCCTTTGAACCAACATTTATAGTTCGAAAATTCGTTTAAACAGTTACATTCCCCTTGCTTTGAAGGTCAAGTGTGCAAATTTTCATCGAGATCGGACTAAAACTGTAGATTTGTATAAAAGACTATACATATGTATAAACATATGTTGACTTTTATATACATATAGAGATATAGACATATATTTCCATTTTACCTCTCCGCTTCTAAATGAAAGTTAGACAAAACTGTACTTAAGAACAATTGCTTTTCCCTTAAACAGCTTTTCAACGATTTGAATCATGAAGGGTATCCATTACTTTGTCATTTGTACCCCGTACACATTACAACAATTACTGTACTCTTAAAGAGCATTTCAACGATATGCATCATGAAGATGAAGGGTATTTATTACTTGTACCCCGTACCCCTGTGTACCAAAATTTTAATTTCGTAATCTCATGTAGGCAGTGACCTTCACCTTATTTTGAAGAAAAAGTGTGTAAATATTCATCAAATTAGGATAAAAGACATACCCTCATATGGATACTCTTTAGGTTATACAGTTATACTTACAGTTATACTGTACAGTTATACTACAGGTTACTTAGGTATGATACAGTTTAGGTTGAGTTCAGGTTTCAAAGTTTATTCCAATATTTGTTTAATACGTTTGTTTATTCGGCTAACCTTTAATATACATTTTATAAAATTAATGGTAGACATTGAAATAACAGCAATATATCTCATTTAAACTTTCACCTTAAATACATCGTATTTCCGTAAATACAATGACAAAAAAAATTGTGACAAAATGTACAAAATTACATTGTTTGTTAATTTGGCTAACAGTTTCTAATTATTTTACTTTTACACATAGATAAGAGTCAACATTTTCTTATTTTAATGCTTATATTATTCTTTAATATTATATATATATTTTTCTGTAAATCGTTAACAATATCTGGAGCTAAGCACACGCAAAAGTAAACATTGCACTCGTAATATTATCCGCCGTTTATACGACTTCATATTCATAATATTTATTTAATAAACAACCTGTTTCGATAATTAATTTGTTTTATATTTATTCTTGGGTTTATTGATGTTGCTATATTGGCAGTACTGAGTTGGAATAGATCAGCTGTTCTTTTTAGTTTTGTTTTTTTCATCCTAGCGTTTTGCTTTGTTTTTATTACATCCGAAATCATCGTTTGTTTTTCGAGGGTTTTTACAACTATTTTAATTGATTCATTAACAATTTATAGAGTTCAATAGTTATTATTTTATAATTAAAAATGAAGTAATAAAAAAATAAATAAATACAGAAACGTGAAATATAACTTTTTGTTTTTTTTCCCGACGCGATGTGTTTGCGTTTGTTTAAGATTTATATAATTCGTGTTATTTAATTAATTGAGTTTCTCTGTGATTTGTATACAACATATTATTTTAATATAGAATAAACAATGATCATGTGCGATTTTTCGTGTTAAAAGTTATTTTGCAGTCCGTTGTATTCAGAGATGAAGGTAAGGTTTTCAGATAAAATATATATTATATATTTTATTGCTAAATCTTTTGGATCAATGCGTATAGGCATGCGATGAGCTTGATAACAATACATATTTGAACACCGATATATCTGGTGAATAACTACTGTATCGGGTTTATATGACTAAGTTTTTAATAGAAGCGACAAAAAATAGCAATACCACTATTTTATTAAGAATGTTGTGGGTGCATGGTCCATGAGACTGGTATAGTACCAACTTTGAGAATGACATAGTATACAATACAATGAATGACATAGGAATACGAGCTTTTGGCCTCTAGGATCCCTAACGTTAGTAAGAAAACTTCCAATTCTCTCCACAGCGGGCGGGCCTTACCTCTCCCGCTTTCCGTTTTTTTTTTCAGGGAATCTTTGTTTTAATAAATTATTGACGGTCTTAAAGACCGTTATGCCTCATAAGGTTTGGTTTTTAATGTTTTTCTACCGGTCTGACAGACCGATGTCTCTAGTAACCCAATTTTGAGCTGATCTTATAGACGATGCGCAATAGTCGATAATAGTTTAACAATTATAGTCTACAATTCTTGTGTTCACATAGGTCTGGCAGACCGATGTGCTATTTGTATAATTTAATAATGATTTATATTAATCCTTTTTTTTTTTTAATTTTAATTGTTTTATTAAGACGATATTTTGTAAATGTAAGAAAATTAAAGCAAAGCAGTGTAATTCTAGCACAGTAGCATAAGAGACTATGTGGTACAAATTTAGATTTACAGTAGATTACAAATTTATGTGCCCACCAAAGGCTGAATGAAACCTCTATTTTTTATCATTACTTTACAAAAAAAAAATTAACTATGGGTATACTATTTATAAAACTAGTTTTATAAAAATGTAAACCTATATATTAAACTGATAAACTGATTTAAGTACATTTCAATCAGTTTATCAGTTTAGCTGAATAGAATCGAATTTAATTTTATCTGATATTAGAAACGTTTATCTACCAAATATTGTGTTATTGTGCCAGCTGGAGCACTGACACTGGCCATATTCACCCCACGAGGTTTTTTGGTGGGGGTATCTAGATCTCATATTGAGAACAATAATAAGAAAATTCGTTTATACAACCTTGAAGAGGCAAGTCTATAAATGAAAAAGAAAGAACCCAAAGAAAAAATTTAAAAAAGAAAAAATAATTTACTATCCTTAAACATTATCATAGTTCTAGAAAACACTATTTTAATTGTTTCACCTTCTCAGAGATTATACGGTATTTATTTAAAAAAAAGTTAATAAAAATTATAAAAAGTATTTTTTTCTCGTTTTCCCCTATAATAATTGTATTCATGATTTTACCTTCTCAGAGATTATACGGTATTTATTTAAAAAAAAGTTAATAAACATTATAAAAAGTATTTTTTTCTCGTTTTCCCCTATAATAATTGTATTCATGATTTTATCTTTCAGATATGGATTGCAATTAATTTTCTAGTTTATTAAATTAAAGATACATGAACTTACGTATTCTCTGACCTATCGAGTTTAGGTATCTTAAAAAATGAATAATTTTAAAATACATCATTTCAAGATACGCCGCACACCAAGTCACAAAACTTAGTATTCTACAATTACATTTTCATATAATTGTCCTTGAGCAAAAATGTGTAGCTAACTAGATACTGTATATTACGCTAATATTCGGTAATCATATAGGTATATTAATGGACTAGTGTAAAATGTTCTAATGCTTTAACCAAGAACGTTTCATCAAAAGTTTTTTTCATTAGTAGAAGAATAATTCTTTTAAGTTAGCAACTTTGGTAACTTTGGATTACTTGCTTTAAGGATCATATAAGTGAGTAAAATTAGTAGTTAGTTAATTAAAAAAAGGTTATATTTCACCCCTTATAAACTATAAACAATATATATTTGCTATTTAAAATTTAACGCAAGCAAGGCTTTGAGGTCTGATGATGACTGTAAGGGGTGAAATATAACCTTTTTTTTAATTAACTAATTGTTAATTTTACTCATCTATATGATCCTTAAAACAAGTAATCTTTTCTTTAAATTATTACACCTTACGAGCCATGTCAACGGCTCATAAATCTATCTAATATATGTTTGTCTTATATGCACGAAAATCAAACATGGATTTTTAATCGAACATGTCTAATAACATCTAGTAACTTCTTTTATCTTATATATCCATAATCTGATATAGCTTTTAATCCTATACTCGTATATCAATCGAAATTTCATACTTTTTTTTTAATCGAATATATTATCCACCAAATGCTCATAATAGTCATCATAGTTATATCTCTATATAATTTGATGTAGCACTTACAAGTTGGTCATCTGGCGTCCATATTCCGCAATTGATGGTGCAGTCTAGATTGAGCATTGAAGACCAGTACCTTTGACCTGCCACTGAACCTACCAGAACGAAATTGTCCTGTAACAAACGAAATCAAAGTGACAAATGTTAGTATTTTATAGTAATGATATTTTCTCTATTTAAAAAAAAAATTTTAGAGGACGGAAGATACCATCCACTTTTCACTGTTGGATTTTAATTGGGTTGGTTTTTTACCGGAAGAGAGCAGTGTACTATACAGCCTACTGCCCAACAACCATCAAAACCAAAAAAACCTAAATTTGAAAAGTACAAACATCTAAATTTTGCGCCATTAGAATACTTCCTCTCCTAGTACATGTAAAATATAGGACTGAAAAAAGACAGAATTCATCATTCATGAAACTGATTGGAAACATGGTTCATGACTTCATGACAGCATCATCTTGGCAGTACTGCAGTACCTTTGAGTATCGGAAGAGTCCCATACTTTTTAGGCGATAATTTTTTTGGAACGAAGTTCCTTATGGCACGTTCTGGATCCCGGGAGAGAATCCGAAAAAAACGACCAAAATTACCGTCACAAAATCACCGTCACGCAAAATCCGTCACGAAATCTACCGATGACAACAACTTGAGTAAAAGTTCACCGAGTTAGTTGAAATTTGATACACATGTTCATTTTACCAATGTTCAGGCTAAGTTCGTTGGACAACGCTCGCGTAAATGTAAGCTTCAAAAATGTTAAGACGGGAAAAAGTGTTATTAAGGAAGCCTGTTACTTGACTTGTTTTGTTTATTTTTGTTATATATGTCAAATGTCACTTATTTCAATCTAACATTCTTTTACTACATTTTTTCTAATATTCATACATATCTATTTATTGTAAGATGTTTGGTTTAATGATACAAATAACACTTTTTTTTTTTAATTTTGCCTTAACTCCGCTAAATACAAACAGTTAGTTACTTTTAATTTTGTCTCTTTTCTAACTCCGCCATGTATAAGTAGTTAGCAACGTATAAGTACTTAGCAGTGTGATTTTATAATTTATATTTCATGAAAAATGTAAGGAACATCGTTCCTACCGGGTGTCCCGTGACACCACACGTATTTTTTTAGGGTTGGGGGTAATAAGTAAAATCGTAAATTAAATGTGTCAAGTGATGTTCCCATTTACTTATTACTTAGCAAGATGGCAAGATATGAATGTAAGAATTCTGTGTTTTTTCCTTGCAATAAAACCTGTCTTCTCTCGATAAGGAATGATTCAATCGACTTGAAAATGGTCTTATTCGGTTTGGCTCGATAAAATACATTTATTAAATGAACACTCTTTTAAATTTTATAAATTACTCCCCTCCACTAGAATATATGGTTCTACTTTCTAAAATTAGGAAATAACACTGCCAAGACGAAATCATAAACAAAGTTTCATTCAAATGTCCAATCAAATTATGGACGTATTTTGTCTTTTCCGGACACTGATTTCTGGTATATGCACTGCTTATATGAGACTTTAAAACAATAATGACAAGTTATATGCAGTTACAATAACCTGACCCACCGCACTCAATGTCTAGTTATGTCAGGTAGCTCTAGACACGTGGTGACATTTCCAAGAGTTGACTAGGTATGGGGAAAAGGTCAAACAACTCATGATTTAACTTCAGACTCTTTGATACTAATGACTTCAAAGCTCTTTGAAAAGCATCGATTCAAAAATATCAATTGAAACGTGCAGCCCAATGCAGTCAAATGTTGACTGCATAAGTCAATATATTTCACGGTTCTAGCAATAATTATTCAGTAGATTAAATCAAATGTTTTTGAAATCAATTCTATCATCTAATTAATTTAAAATTCTCAGTCTATTTCGTCTAAAATCTAATTGGCATTTAAATGGAATTAATTTAATATGATAGTTTGTAGATTTACGTTATTCTTCGAAATAGTGGTCCCCCGCGGTAGCCCCCTTTCATGCACGGGCTGAAAACCTATGTTCACTGTTCACATACAGTATATAAAATGGGTGATGCATAACTTCCCATTCTTTTAGTTCAGTACGCCTCTCAAAGAAGGCACCAAAGTAAAATAGGAAACATGAGGCAACCAAAGTACTATTGTAAGTCTGAGGACAAAGATTTAAATATTTATTTTTATTTTCGTGAATAGAAATATCCTTAGCTCCAAAGAAATCTTTAAAGAGCATTCTAAAAATAATGGCATCGAGGCAAAGAGGCATCTTTCCTCATGTCAATTAATATCCTTCTCATGAATTATTTCAAAAAAAAGGATCCTATAATTATAATGATCAAACAACAATCGAAACCACTTCTCCTTTAACCTCGTATCGATCTGTCAAACTACTCATAATAATAGGCAAAATCCTTTTTTTATATTAAGAGGAGGGATTTTATTTTAGATAATGGAACTACCATAATAACTTCCCAGGATAAAGTTGTTAACATACGCTCGGTTTCAACCTTAAATATTCCAAGGTTCAGGAATTTCAACCTGGAATGTAAATCATGGTATTATTTTCTACTTTCTCATATATGTAGTTCGTTACTAGGACTAAGGAATGTAGATATTAGGCAGTAGAAGTGCTGAACATGGTTATTGAAAGGAATGATGAGCAGTCACTCAAGTTGTATTGACACGTTCAACAGATGGGAAAAGAAAGGGCAACGACGAATAAATTATTGGTCAACGCCTGGCCAAAGAAAAATTGGGACAAGAGCAACATGGAAAAAAGGAGTTTGCCTGAGCAATAATAGAGCGCGATCTCCATGAGGGAGACTAGGAGGATCGAAGTGAGTGAAGCATTATAGGGTAACTGCTGCCTAAGTGGAGAAGCCTGCAAAAGTAAAGTATGTTATATGTAAAGAGAAAGTATTGTGATGGCGCAAAAAATAAATTTTAACCGATTGATTTAACCGTTTTAATGATCTCTGAGTCAAAAAATATGTTTTTTAAAGAATCTCTGTCAATAATCGGTTCAGACAAGTAGAGCCTGAACTGCTGCACTAGGCCGATTTGATGGGATTTGGCATGTATTTGTGAAAACAATCTTGAGGCAAAATCTATACATTCATTTTAGAAATTAATGTATAAATAATTTTAATTTTATTAAATCTATACATTTATTTATTTGCCTAACAGTTTGGTAAACGATGCTGGGTACACGATTCTCGGGAATAAAATTACACGACATTAGTCGTACCAGTGTGAAATCTCTGATACACTTTTCTTTCTGGGAATAATATTCCCGTCATTGATACCGGCAACCTGAAGAACAAACTCATTGTTCAGGCAAACCTGAACAATGAGGAAGAATTGTTCAAGCTTGTCTGAACGATTACTTTTTAAGTTTTCATTAAATCTATGTAAATTTTCAAAAAGATCGAATACATATTATATAAATACACATGATTTATATAATATTTACATAATCACTTAAATATTTATGATTTTTTTAATTCTAAACATTGATTTTTTTGCTCTTAATTATACTGGGGGGTCAACAACTCTTGTTTCTATCCTTGCGATTATTTTTTTATTTTTCTCTTTTAAGTTTTGAACTATTATTGTTATTTGTACAGTCATATAAGCACGTGATATTAATGAAAAGACATCAACTCGCAGAATAATATGAATCAATACAATTATGCTCTATCGCTATCGTTTAGAACTGCGTGTTTCCCTAGGAACGGAATTCAAAAAAGACATTTTATTTTCTTTTTCTTTATTCCATGAACGACATTTTATCACGCATATCTACTGATATCATGTGACTCCCTACCTTGGTGTGAAAGTAACTGATGAGAGAGAAAATGCAACAAATAATAATAATAATATAAAAATCCATTCTTGGTAAAAAACAGTCAAGGCACTAATACACTACCTTGACTCCAACCAAGCTTGAATTGCATGTCTTAACTTTAAGACCATTGGGAGCTGTTTTGTTTTTCTACCTTGAAGATAGACAGATATATTTTTTCTAGTTTAACAGTATCTGGCAGTGAAAGAGAAAATCGGTTCGATACTGTAAAAGTCTTATATTGTTCGTAACAGCTCAATAAAAACCGAACTTCAATCAACTATACTAGCTGGATATTGCCTTGCTTTGCTACGAAATATTAGATTATCTCTAGACCTTATAGCATTTTATAATATGCCAAATTACAATAAAAAAGGTAATAAATACTTTGTTTTCGAGCTTACCGAAGTCAACTGGGATTTAATTTGAAGAACAAACATTTATTCTGTCTCCAAACTCAAAAGTCCAAATTACGTTTCAGACATCAGGGAACATTGACGAGAATGCTTTTATATGCCATTTTTTTTGTGTGATTTCTTATGAAATTTAGATGGTATTTCAAAATATAGCTCACATATAGCCCTACATTAAATTATGGAACAATATAATAATTTAATTTTGTTTATTCATTTTGTTAATTCGTATTTCTGGCTGTAAAATTTCCGGCTACCAGGAGAGCTGGCTCGTGCAGACTTTTTTTTTTAAATAGGCAGATATATAGTTGATAGTTATATATATATTTTGAAAATAGGTGAAACTATCGTTCCTTAAACCTGACATGTAAACCGCAATGTGTGCTATCAAGTTGTGACTTATGACATATCTGCACTGTTATGGTTACCTGTACTGGTGTAACACAACTATATATACTGATGACTTTAAAAACAACTACTTCTTCGTTCTTGCTTCTTGTTTATATTTGATTCATTGTGGCTAGCATAAAAATACTCCTCTGCTCCTATACTCAGGCCTCAGTCAGGCGTGCTTCAAACACCGTTCAAGGTTAATACATCGCTTGCTGCAGAATTATTCCCCGTATTATTTACTTAATTGATAGACTTCGATTTTATTGTTCATTATTTTAGGATTTTTGATGTAATTTATTGTCTTCTTTAATTGGGGTTAATTTAGTTAATTTAATCTGTTATTATCTATAATATCTTATAATAGTTATTTGTGAAACTAGTGCGTAAAGTGGCACTTGGCTGCACTCAAAAGAAATATTTACACACGAGCCGCAGGCCAGGGTGGAAAGGTTTGTCGAGTGCAGCAAAGACACTTTAAGCTCGAGTTACACATTAAATTTTTCCTATAGTTAGTTTTTAATCTGTAAATAAAATAAAAAATGATAGAGTGTTCTTTAACAAGTATAAAAGGTTTTACAATATCAATCAAACCAGCTGTTCTGTTTATAGACAGTGTTGCCTTTTTTTTTTGCCTGATTCAGCAAACTTATTATTTTTCATCATAACACTTACTCATCACATAAATGATTCTTTATTTAAGATTGTCTATCTTTACTTTTTATATTTCAACATTCTTGTATTTGATATATAGTGTTTAAATCATGTAGTTAGTTAAAAAATAATCATTAGTTGTCATTTTTATTATTATTATAATTTAGGTTATTTAATCTTTGTTTAGATTTAAGTTCTTTATGTTCGTAAGTTGTAACCCTGGAGTGCGGTAAAGTAAAACGAGTGCGGTAAAATAGTATGTACATGTGCATGAATCTGCTGTTTTGCGTACTATTTCGAGTGCGATAACAACCACTTTATCGGTCAACCGTTGGAAAATTAAATTAAATTAAAGTTCACTTGTCTTATCCTCAGAAATACATTTACCGATCGAAGTTTTACAACTTAGCATTGTGTTAAGAATTATAAATGGCCGTCAGAGAGCGGTTGTTTCCACAGTAACAAGATCTAGGAAAAACAATTTCTCTGAAACAAGTGGCAGTAAGAAATTCCCGACACTCAGATACTTGCTTCCGGGTCAGTAGTTTTCCATTTTATTCTGACATTTACAAGTAGCAACTTGGCTTCCAGCACGCACTTAGGATAATGAGAAATTGAACATTTACAGCCTCCGACTAAAATATATATTTTTTTACTCTTTAAAAGAAATACAATTTTTCTTTCTTTCTAGCCATTCGAAATAAGCCAGCTAGAATATATACTACATTACCTGAATATTATAACAAACATAATATTTTCTATTATAAAAAAATTAAATATATCACAATGCGGGTCTTTTCTGTTAGTCCCCCCCCCACGCTTTCCGAGCGCTTTTTCGCGTATGCAAGGTTGCACCCTTTAAATTTTATGGAGCATTCCGATATTCCACAACTGTCTAGTGTACAATAGGCTGAAAAAATACTCACTAGGTTGAGAACTTTATTATTTATCGGTATACATATATAACTACTTTTTCCGACCTCTGTCCAATACAATACAATACTAATGAAATGTCCTTATTATTTATTGAAATAACCATATGAAACACATTTTTTGACCTTTGTCACCAAAACAATGAAGTGCAGATATTGTTGTTATCTCATTATAGTTTTGAGAGAAAACCTAATAATCTAATTCTTATTAGTGTAGTAGACGCTTCTTTGCGTCGAGAGTTGGGAGTCCAATGTTTACAAATTATTACACGTCTTTGTCCATCTTGCCATAACATGTCATTTTCACTGTCTGATAACTTTATGCACTGTCTTTCCAATAAAAAATATGAGTTTCAAGCCGTAAGTTGTGTTTTTTTTTAACCTTATACTTTCTTGAAAATGTGTTTATTTATGTATGTATGCCAATAAGAAATGAGGTGATCTACCTAGCACATTGTTTTTTAGCTTTCTGTACACTAGACAGTTGTGGAATATCGGAATGACCCAAAAAATTAAAGGGTGCAACCTTGTATACGCGAAAAAGTGCCCGAAAGGCCTGGGGGGGGGGGGGGGGACTAACAGAAAAGACCCCACAATGCTCCTATCAAACCAATAAAAGAATGTTGTTGATCATATTTATTTGTTTTTTGTATAATTAATTTTTTGTTGGATGTTGAATAACTAAGTTCATATTCATTTCAATACTATTAATTTCGTACTAAAATTGTTTAATTATATTACATAATTTCTTGATCCAGTGTTTCCATTTATTAATTATTTTGAGTTTTCGTGGTTAAATTTAATTGAAGATAATGAAGTCTATGATTCAACTTTTCTTCCCCAGAGTCTCGAGACTAGACATTTTGACATTTCGTCTCACTTTATTGGACTTGGGAAATCCCCCAGCATCCTTCAACAATTCTTGCTTCCTTCGCCGACGATAAATGTATCCTATCCTCAAATATGTCTCCTCGTACAGCCTCTGATCATATCCAACAGCACCTTCTTCTCCTTGAATCCTGGTTTAAGAAATGGCGAATCAAAGTAAACGAAACAAAAAGCTCCCACGTGACCTTCGCTCTAAGGCACGGTATGTGTGAACCAGTTACCCTACACCAAATCCACATTCCTCATTCCAACTCCATCTGCTACCTGCGGCTACACTTAGATCGTCGTCTAACATGGGCACATCACACTAAACATATACGTCAAACATGCAATACACGCTACAAACTCCTACACAGACTCTTACACAACACATCTAAACTCAACATGCAGAACAAAGTACTTATGTATAATACAATAATTAAGCCTAAATGGATATATTATGGTATAGAACTCTGGGGTTGCACCAAGCCCTCCAATTCCTATCGCATCCAATCTCTCCAATCCAAGATCCTAAGAAAAATAGCTGACGCTCCCTTCTTTGTATACATTTTTATCCTCCACAATGACCTCAAAGTACCCTTTGTCCGAGAATTAGCCATATCTAGATACAAATCCTTTCATGATTCCCTTTCCAACCATTCTAATCCACTAGTCCACAGGCTGTTTTCCCGGTCCATTCCTGACAATCCTACAAGACGCCTGAAGAGGCAGTGGCCGCGCGACCTCTTAGATAACTGAAATATATTTAAACAATTTAGTTTACTTTAAATTTAATTTATCTGTATCAATAAAATCTGTTTCATTCAGTAAGTGCTATCACTGGATAGTTTCTTACATCATGTTATTCACGTCACGCATATTTAGATCTGTATTGCTTTTAACAATTGTTATTAATTATTGTAGTTGCAATATTCAAATAAAAGTAAAAAAAGGGAAATCTAAAAGCGTGTAAATCCATAATTTTATAGTAATTGCACATCGTTATCGACAGAGGAAATTATTCTTCAGTGCAGCTTAATTGGTTAGAGCATCTGTACTGGAAATATAGAGAGGTCCGTGGTTCGAATCCCGGCGCTGAAATCTATCTATTTTTCTCTGTCTGTCTCCCCTTGTAAATAGTAATTATAATTTGATTTAAATTAAAGTATACATATAGTTATAAACAGCTTGGTTTTCCGGTGGAATCCGCGTCTCGAAGAGGATGAAGTCCGACGTTTCACTTCCACTACTGGAAGCATCTTCAGGGGTATGGTGCATCGTGGTGTTGACTCGAAGCAATCACAAGATGAACTGACGACTGGAGAGAAGAACGGCGTATTTATACTGGTTTCCTAGACCGTAGATTGTACCTGGGTGTTTCCGTACTTGGGGTTGTCCTTTGTCGGGATGATGTAATCTCGCAGGTGCTACCTTTGTCGGTGTTTCTCTGTGGGGATGATGCAATCCGGCAGGTGCTGCCTTCGTCGGTGTTCCTTTGTCGGGCGGGTGATGTAACAAGTCGGGAAGTGACCGCGGCGCCGCTTCTTGCTTTCTGCTTGGCACAGGTGCTGACCAG
>KZ651215.1:670507-680720 GCA_001010745.2 Gerris buenoi
TTTTGGCCAGTAAAAGCTCAAGAAGGGGGCGGCAAAAAATGGATAGCCCTCATGCGACCAAAACCTAAATCCGGCTCTGACACTAAACACATATTACTTACTACCTACGTTGATAAACTAGCCTTATGACTAGGCAACTAACTGTTTAAATTTGTCTAGTAAGCTACATTATATATTAATAATATTATTATTGGTTTAAGTATTACTAAAAATAATTTTTTTCAGTCTTATATGATGAATAAAATCGAACAAGCTTTCTTATATGATTTCTATTTTTTTGCAATATTCTCTCTATACCAAACCCTTGGGTCAACATACACCTTATTATTTATTTGCTATTTTACTACGTTTTTATTAGCTTGCTTTCTTGTTTGTTTGTCCAGCACAAATCTTGCAATCGATTTTTAACTAACTTCCCGAGTAGCTAGACATTTGAACCTCTTAGAAAGCTCAGAACACGATGACAATGCATTATTTTAATACCTTTTAGTCATCTTTTAGCAAAATTTAATTAGTATTCAGCAAATTGCGGTGTATGGAAAGTTAGTTCGGAAAAAATCCGCAAGTTATTTTATTAATTTTGACATGTCCCATATTTACATCTTCATTTTGACAGGTTTCAAATTTAAAAAGTATAAAAAAGATAAAATATAAAAAGTTCTATTTATCTTGCAACTATTACTATTGAATTTATTTTTATTTTACAAAAACTTTTTATTCAACAACAACTCAAAGTGCTAAATTGATTGGTTTATTATGTAAAAAAACAAATAGTATAAATATAAATAAATACATACTTAAAAATAAGTAAAGATTCTGTCCGAAGCAACTTGTACCATACTTTCTTATATTATGCAAGTGCATAATTTCTTCATCCATTATTTCCCATATGTAAAGTTATTTCGGGTTTTCGTGACACATATGCATAGTACATTTAATTATTATTGAACATTTTACCATACAGACCATTTCTTCCCGGTGGAGAATCGAACCCAACCTCTCCTCCTTTGCAATTATAGCTATTAAAACTCAAAAACTAGGGTTTTCCCGGGAAAACGACTTAATCCGATTAGAGTCGTGTTTAAATGGACTACTTTTTCCAACACCCTAAACGCCCTTGTAGCCAAGCAGGATAACTATCTTCTATCGGAATTCTTAATAGCTCCAACTCACCCTCTTATATAGGTGTTATATTTAATCCTCTTGGAGAGAACTATCTAAAACTCAAATGCTCCATAGCAAAAGCAAGTCTGATCGCCCAGTAAGACGAGCAAATCCTAAATTTATATCTCTGTTCTACAAAATCAAAAAGATAGAATTCTCACTTGAAGCTTTCTGTTCTTTGTGTCATGTAGACACGGACTATTTTGATCATTTTGCATATGATTGTGAGTACTTTTAAACCTCTCGAGACAAATTCCTAACAAATACACAAACAATTTCTGACAGACTTCTTGAAATTGATCTAGAAATTTCTGAATTAGAAGACCTAAACTTTTTCCAAATAAGCTTTTCTGCTATTTAAGGTCCTCTCTAGACCTTAGAATAAATGAAACTAAGGATAATCAAATACCTAATATAAAAGAGTTTAAAATAAAAGTATACGGGTTCCACTATTTTACTTCTGATTCTAGTTCCTGCTTTCATCTCTTCTGGGCAAACATTTTACTTTTAATATCCCATATTATTTCGCACTTACTTCCTCTTTCAAATGTAAGAAATATATGGATGACACTTATACGAACACTAAATATCTATCCTGACAAGTAAAATCAAATTAACGAGAATCAAATTCCTACTAAACTGGTTAAAAATCGCAACTATTCCACCTTTTCAATGGTTCTGCCATCGACCACCATATCTACCGTGCTCCGACGTTACTCTTTATTTATTTGGTTTTCTCCGTGTTTATCTTTAACACTACCTTTCTTCCATCAGTGCTGAGTTCTTCAGGCTTCCCTGTCGTGTCTAACTGTGTTTTTGGACCTTAAGTATCTTAATACGTGTAAATCCTTCAAAATAAAATTTATTAGCACTATTACAATACTTTCTGTACATTACCTGTATAAGAGAGTGAAATAAAAGCTAACAAATAACGAAAATATTTTTTATCTACGATTGATACGTAATATAAACATTGTATCTCTGTTTAGATTCGTAGAAAGTGATTATTTACACACCTGTATTAATTGTGCATGCGCGTCTCATAGTTTTGAAGATTTCCTCTTTTTTCCACTCTAGTGACGAAAAGAGGAAGAATTCTTCATCTTAACACACGATTAGCGAGTTTGTTTACATTTAACATAACTAATTTGATGTCTATTTAATAAAAGTGACTGTTTGTATCGAGTTTTTTGTGAAAATCAATGAGTGATTTTAAGTGATTATGACGAATATGAGGAGAATAATAGGCCTTCCGAAATAATTAATTCGGCACAAAATGCAACAAACGAATTGATGTCATCTTTATAAAAAGAGAAATACGAGCTTACATACAGGAAGTTTATTATTTTTTTCTGCATTTATTATTAAAATCTAAAAATCGTAGATAAAGTAGGGTACGCACATCGTGCGAAAACGGCATTTTGCATTGCTCGTGTGGTTTTACTACCCTCGCTGTCACTCGGGTGTAAACTCCACACTCGCATGCAAAATGCTACTTTCCACACTCGACGCGTAATGTACTATTACATAACATAGCTTTGTATAATGTATGTTAACAATAAAACTCTATAGTAGTACTTTTTGTCCATTCAATTTGATATTATAAATTCAAAATTGGACTTTTAGTTATCAAGGATATTTTTGACAATAAAACAATGCTCTACTTTCAACGGGGTTTTCGATAATATATTCTCTCTCTCGGAAATAGCCCCACTTATTGTATTATTAATTAAACATTAATTATGATAAACGTTTCGAATAAGAGGGGGGGGGATTAATGGATTAAATGCAACAGTGGTGGGATTAGATTGGTGAATTATGCACCGAGTCTCTGTAGTAGTGACGTGTGACGTCATATGTGAATAGTATTCAACTCTCTATAGAGAGGGATTAATTCCATCAATATCAAAGCATCGACCTTTGTTATCACTGAAACTCTTTACTTACTTGTAATAAGCTCAAACCGATTATAAGGGTTAAACTTCATTCTTCATTCTCAAACAATATATTATTTATGAGTAACGAAGAACAAATCAATACAAAGAATAGATATAGGTAATGGATAGACTATATTGTTAATATTAAGATTAAATTTATTTATAAATATGGAATTAATAGAATTATATGGCCAGAACATTCAAATGGTCTGCTAAGCGTTTCAGAAGAATGATACAAAAAAATTAATACTCATACCAGACTTGAATTCAAACTATGATCCTGTTACTGCATATCTGGTGTCTTGCCTATTGAGCTTCGACTTGACGAAGGAATTTAGGGAATGAGTCTAACTATTAGCGAGTTTATGATTCTTCGATATCTTTGAGCTTTGTAGCTGTAGCAGGTATTTGTTGTAAGTGTCTGCGTGCGCCGATAGCAATCTTTCGAAAACAATAATGGTCTAAACATGCCGGAAAAGTACTTGACGCCAAAAGCTGCAAGCAGATTCAGTTTTCTCCTGGTAATATAGCCATCTTGCTTTAATTAACTATTCATTCTCGCATTTTTTAAAAGGATCAGAATCGGAATCTGCTTTCATTCTGGCCATACCATTTGTTCTTGGAAGAAATCAGAGACTAGTTGGAAGTTGTTTAGATCAGAAAGCATTTTTGGAACGAAGTTCCTTATAGCACGTTCTGGATCCCGGGAGTGAATCCGAAAAAACGACCACAATAACCGTCACGCCAAATCCGTCACGAAATCTACCGATGACAATAACTTGAGTAAAAGTTCACCGAGTTAGTTGAAATTTGTTACACATGTTCTTTTCACCAATGCCCAGGCTAAGTTCGTGGGACAACGTTATCCGCCCAATCGTTCACGCGCAACGCTCGCGTAAACGTAAGCTTCAAAAATGTTAAGACGGGAAAAAGTGTTATTAAGGAAGCCTGTTACTTGACTTGTTTTGTTTATTTTTGTTATATATGTCAAATATCACTTATTTCAATCTAACATTCTTTAACAATCATACTCTTTAACTAACTAATCATGATTAACTTTTTTTCTTATATTCAATACATATTTATTGTAAGATGCTTGATTTAATGATACAAATAACACTTTTCTTTTAATTTTGCCTTTTCTCCGCTAGGTACAAACAGTTAGTTACTTTTAATTTTGTCTCTTTTCTAACTCCGCCATGTATAAGTAGTTAGCAACGTATACGTACTTAGCAGTGTGATTTTATAATTTATATTTCATGAAAATGTAAGGAACTTCGTTCCTACCGGGTGTCCCACGACACCACACGTATTTTATTTAATGATTCCGTGTCTTTCAGAAGATACCTGTTACCCTTAATATTTTACTTGGATAACTAAATACCTAGCGCATTTAGGAGAGGTATTATCGCATTGTTCGAATTTATGTACTTCTTATTTGTGAAAAATAGCCTAACATCCATCGGAACGTCATGTTTGAATATCTACGCATACAGTGGCATTGGGAAATTCACGTGCAGATGAATCGTTCTGTGAAAGGTACAGTTGAGGAAGATATAGATAAAGTAAATATTTTTGACTGATATAAAAACGTTGATTCGAGCTAAAATATGAGTGACGATAAAAATCTATTGTCATAATTTTTGTCCATATAATTTGATATTATAAATTTAAAATTGGACATATTTTTATTACAATTATATTTTTGATTTCTGTTCCTCATACGAAATTTTCCTTGATTTACATATATACCATACTTGATACTCTATATAATATATATTATAATAGTAGATCATTAATAATATAATAGAAATAAAGATGTCCCTTCCCTAAAATTATCTATATTGTAAAATGGTGACTTTCAACTGTTAGAGATTATCTTCAGTGCGCTGGTGGAACTAATTGAAATGCGTTAGAGAAAGAATCAGTTTAGAAGTTGAGTCGGATCTGATTCACTGATTCAGATTTCAACCTATATCTCAGCTCCTACACTCTTATACGCACTCATCTTCTTCTAAGGAAAAATCTATGTTTACGAAAAATGACTTGCGAAGCCTATTTTTGTGACTCCACCACGTCTATCATCATACATACGTGTATGAGTTAAGATAGAATTTGAGTCTGATCTGACTCAACACTCAACTCCTAAACTGATTCTTCCTCTTAAGCATTTCAACTTTTCTCACCGGCACTGAATATGATCTCTATCATACCTATATGAACAGTTGAAACAGTTGACACAAACAGTTGAAAGTTGACTCTGCGACAAAGTTACTCTATTAGAGGCGTCTTTATTCTAATCTAGTCTTACGTAATAAACTTGTTACTCACGTCGGATCTATGTCCTCTGAGATTATAGTTGGTCCTAGGGGGTGTTTCAAGAGATCTGTTACAGTGACTTGTGGTGAAAGTAACGCCAATTATACCTCTAACGTTACCAGTGGCTAACCAACCCTCTTGATAGTAGTTGGTTCTGTTTAGTTTCCAACCTTCATCCTGTCCAACAGAATAAATAAAAAAAATAGTGATTAGAGATCATCAAAATAAAAAAAGATCGAAGGATATGAAAAAGGACACAGGTATATTTTCTTATAATCCTTTGTCCCAGCTATAGTTAAAGTCAAAAATGTAACGCAGGACTGTTTCGACGCGTTTCAAATTAAAAGAGTATGCCAATCGGTTAATAATCGAAAAATTGTAGAATTAATGGGTTTAAAAAAATAATAAAATTGTAATTTCATGTGATTTGTGAAATCCCTGTCACCTTGAAAATCCTCATTATTTAATTGATACAGGTTCATACATCATATATATAATCGAGTAGTGTCCCGACGGCAACGGCGACGACTCACCTCTAAATGAAAAAAAATTAAAAATTGTTAAAAATTGATGTGCCATAAGCTGGGATTGAACCAGTGACCTCCAACACATGAGACGGATCCTCTACCACTGAACCACGCCCTTGCACTGAAGCTACGAGCATAAAACTTACTATTTAAATTATAACTAGATTTTTTTTTAACCATATTTATTCTGCCCGTTGCCACGGGCATAACGGCTAGTATATATATAATAAACGAAAAATTCTATTTAAAAGAATCTTTTTTATATCTCCCCTCTATAGTAGAGGTTGCGGAAACATAACACTCTTCCTTTTTCCGAAATGCAATGGAAACCATTCTTTTTTATACATTGTACATTTATATATTGTAGGTACATATGTGAAGCTTTGTTTTATCAAGTTTTGAAAATCAAATCATTATCCATACACTGAGTAAGCCGATTTCTGGTGTTTGTCATTTGGTTTTTGAGTTGGCCTTCAGGAGTACTAGGGTCCTTGGACGGTTACCATAAAAGGAGGGATAAGATAACATCAAAGGCCAAATCGGGGGAGTTCCTGCACAATCACCAACTTGTAAGGATGGTAATAAAGGCCAACACAAAGAATTTTCATCCCTGAAAGATCGGAATGCCCAAGGGCAGACGCATGTTAGCGCGCAGAACGCCGTATGGATTGCAAGATTGAAGCCCTCATTATCTCAATGTTTTCGTTCTCAGGTGATCTGGCAGGCCGATGGACTCCAGTTCTTTGTCTTGTCACACTCGTGGTATGTCTAAACGTAGTTACCCATGTAACAATGGATTTCTGGAACAGGGACTAACAGTGTTACATTCAGGCGATTTTGGAAGGTGCGCTGGAGTGCAAATTGCGAACACAGAACACCGGTTCGATATTAAGGCAAACGCACGCTGCACGCTCCACACTGTACCAACGCATGGCGACTGACCTGGGTGGGGAACAAAACTTTAGAACTACTCCTCTCGAATGAGACCGCTCTCGTTTTGCAGCGACATCCACAACCTGAATGGCACGCATTTTAGAGAAAGAAGTTATGTTGCCGCAACCTGTATAATATTTGTGCCTAAATAATGCTAAATTCTCTAGGGTAGTTAAATAAAAATTTATACAAAAATATACCGTTACTGCTAGACATTGAAATGTGGTTGCGGACCTGTTTCCATTACCAGCGGAGTCTTATTTATTTTAATTTGATATTTCGCATTTAGTTACGTAATTACCCTTGATAAGATAATTTACAAGTGCCTAAAATATTGGCATTTTCTTTTATAATCATAGGAATTTTCCCTTTCGTAAACCTTTACCACTTTACAATACAAAATCATGTATCTCTTTTCTTTAAGGTGTAAGTAATTTTCTTCTCTCTTCTACATTCACGCTATTGTATAAGCATGTTCGTAAATAAACTTGAGCTTATAAGTTTAACCAGAGTAATATAATCAATAGCCTTCGTAAAAAAAAATAGCTTTTATTTTAATTTTTAATTACGAATATTGAGATAAAAAATAAATAAATAAATAAATGTAATTAAGATAAAAATTTATCTCTGTTCCTCACCATTCTATCCATTCATTGTTACTTTCTCGTATAAGGAGAAAGTATTGTGATGGTAAATAAATAAATTTTAAATAATATAATATTATCTGGGCATTGCGTGGCTTCATCTTTATGTCCAATGCAATTACCATTTTAATTTAATATTATATAATGAGTTTAAACTTTAAAAGGATGATTGGAGTAGACGGTAGTATCGGACATCGGGAGGAACTCATTTTACTTGAAAAGATCTATGGGAGGGTTCCTATTTATATTCACAGCTAGCGGATCGACAGATGGATCTGTAGATAAACATATTTAGGAACGCAGCAGCGTTCCGCCCCGCCAAGTCAAAAAGTCATAATTTCACAAAAGCTGCCAGTGTATATATACTGTAGGTGACAAACTAGGGTTTTTGAGGGTCTGCAGCGTGAAATACGTACAAGCTACCTAAATAGTTTTTTAATATCTTTGTAGGCCGTCTCCTGTAGATTAAAAATAAAAAAAAAATGGTCAAAATCGGCCAAGTAGAAGTAGAGAAAAATAGGTTTGAAAATGGTAGTTTTGATGACTTCTTCTTATTCTTATTCTTATTCTTCCTTCATTTTATGTTGACGCACCTACAGCCTAAACTACTGAACCGATTTTAATGAATGAGGGCTTTTTGGATTCGTCTAGAACCCTAGTGCATTCCTAGATCAAAAAAATTGAGATAGCTCATTCCTACGCTTAACGCGGAGCGAGAAACCAAGCTAGCGAGCAGTCACTCTAACGTTGACGCACCTACAGCCTAAACTACTTAACCGATTTCAATAAATGAGGGCTTTTTGTATTCGTCTAAGGCTCTAGTGCATCCCCCCTCAACTCAACCCCCCCCCAACCACCCTTAAGCAGAGGTACAGCAGTGTATTGAGTAGTAGTTTCGTGCTTGTCACATGACCTATGAATGACTTCTATTTACGAGTTCATCTTTTGAACTTAGTATTATAGGTTCAGGGTTTAGTTCAACCTTATTCTCTTGAGTTCAAGAGGGGGGGGGGGTAATTTGTTTATTAATACATATATTTCTGTTTTCTATGATTTTATTTTATTATTTATTATTATTATTATATATTATTACTTTATAATTATTATTATCTTATTTTTTATGTTTTCTATACTTCTATATCAGAATGATAAGTCTTTTAATGTCATAGGTCTCGTAGTTCTCCAATAGACCTCTCTATAGAACTTGTCAAGCTTTTAACTTCACTTTTATTTGATTCTAATGTGTGGGAATAAACAGTTTAGAGTTTAGAGAATCCTTCCTTAGGAACCGTACAAAAAGTCATGAAATCTGACCAAAAACCACTTGTGTGGTAAAAAAACACCCCGCCAAGTCTGTGGTCCAAAAAAGTTGTGAAATCAACTTTCTATCCCGCCAAGTGATGTTGGCACTTTCTCCTGACCCATCACTATCAACATAGATACTTTTCAGCTTCTTCTCCTTGGCGGTGTGCCTGCAGTACTACCTAATGTTAACTGGTTGTATTCCACGCACAACCATCTTTCCACACAAACCTCATTTGGCAAATGTGAAGGTGAAACAAGAAATTGTATTGGTGTTTGAAGAATATTAAAATTCCAGTTTTAGGAAATCGCGTGGCCCACCGCCAAGGAGAAGAAGCTGAAAAGTATCTATGTTGATAGTGATGGGTCAGGAGAAAGTGCCAACATCACTTGGCGGGATAGAAAGTTGATTTCACAACTTTTTTGCACCACAGACTTGGCGGGGTGTTTTTTTTTACCACACAAGTGGTTTTTGGTCAGATATTCATATATTCTGGGATCTGGGACGATAATATGAGAAATTTAGTCTGAGTTGTCTCGGACCGATTTCTATTTTTATTTTTAATTAAATCCATTTTTTCTATTTTTTATAAAAAATTGTCGGTGTATCTATATTCTATATTCCACTTTAATTTTTCTAAAGTAATCAATTTTAATTAAAACAATTTAATCTTTGTATCCTCTTTACATGTATAAGTATTTAATAAACCTTTCCCAAGGATTAAAAATAAAAGCATTTTTTCAGTTGAGGAAAAAAAAATCTACTTTTTTTTATTAATATAAAAATTAAAAAAAATAAAGATAAAAGGGGAAAAATATTTCCTAAAAGAACACAGAATTAACCGTATTGTGTATAAAATTAATCAACCTCAGTGTAAAAAAAAGATAATGATTTTCCGTCGGTATTTTAAAAATTTCTTTTCCCTCAGAAACCTTGTTTTACACTGAATATAAAAGGCGTTACAATCGTTTTTCAATTATGTAAAAAATCGGTCCAAATAATTTTGTTTTTTTTAAATTGTATTTTTTAAAATTAAAAATTTAAGTATTTATTGATTTTAGTGTTCAACAAATGGTTGTTTACTTTTTTTTTAATAAATTTTTAGCTAAATCCAGATTTACTTAGATCAATAACCTGGAAACTAGAATTTGCCTGGGAAAACAACTTATATTGTTAAATTCGTATTTAAGTGGACCACATATTAGAATTTTTATAAATAAATTTATTTCTCGATTTCACAAATGGATATGTTTTTTTTTCCCAAAATCGAGTTCATCTCCGCCCAGTAGGTTAGGCTCCACGCGTTTGCACAGACCATAGACAGATGGTTTTTTTTTTTTTTTTTTTTTTTTTTTTTTTTTTTTTTTTTTTTTTTTTTTTTTTTTT
>KZ651215.1:703986-727794 GCA_001010745.2 Gerris buenoi
GTTTTTGAGTTATATGGCAAATACCGAAAGAAAACGTTATTTTTTCATGTTTTTTGGCTATAACACAAATTCCAAAAAAAAATTTTGGTGGCAAACCTCAGATTCGTAATCAGCACCCCAAAAAACATAAAGGAGCAAAAAATCATAAATACTCCAGACTTTGTTTTAAAACACTCCTTTTTAGCACCTTATGACTGGACTAATTATCACGAAACAAGAGCATTATAATGAAGAACAATTTTTTGAGATGTGTCTTTTATAAGATTGTTTTGTAAAAAAAAAAAAAAATGTTTTTCTTTTACGTCGATGATTGTCACAAAAGCTCTTCTCTTCCCCGCATTCTTAGTAAATCACGAAGACAAAAGAAAAGAATTATAAGGTTGCACAAATTTTCTCGAACTCTTAAGGCCCCCATACACGGTCAAAATGTTTGCGCAAACATTTTGAACGTGTATGGGGGGCCTTTAAAGGCTAAGTAATGTAGATAATATAGCTACCTGCTAAATTATCTTCTTATCTCTTATCTTTAGTAAATCACAAGGATCAAGGAGGAGAATATTATACACACATTTTCATGACGAAATCTTCATTCAGTTGGGAGACTGATGTCGATGGTTGTATTGTGATGAATTTAGTGTTGCCACTTTCTTTATTCTTTTCGCTTCCTCTCTTATCAGTAAATTACGAGAGGAAATGGAGAAGAACATATAAGGTAGCACACATTTCACATTTTTGAGTTGCAATCTTGGGGAAATCTTTGTTGATTCATTATTGGAGATTAATTCGTCGAACTACTCGACTTACAAAATCTTACATTTTTTATCAATTTGATTTGTTTATCTACAATTAACAATTATTGAGGCTTTAGTGGTGGAAATAGGTATAGCTGAGTGGTTTTGGTTCTCGGAGCTTGCCTGAAACCATAGTTTAAAAAACTTGCATAACCATTGATAACTCAAAATTACATTTTGTAAGTACAGGATCAGGACGAAAAATGGGATATTAATAAATAAATTTAAAAAAAAATTAAAGAAATCACACTTGATTATAACCTGCATCTTGTAACCTTCCTAAAAATTTATCCACTTCATGGAAACATTTAAGTAATGGAATATGTTTTTGTTCACACCTGGTGGAGAAATATAGTGCTGAGGCAAAAACCAAGCTGCCTCATGTTATATCCTAATACCTGGTACTACTATTTAAGGCCGTCATTTTTTTCATGATTTTTTCCCCCATTTCGTTTTTTCTATTGATTTTTCTTGTAGAGAAAATTTAATGTTGCGATATTTTTATGAGATAGTACTATCATGGGATTAAATTCAGAGAAACAAGCTGGGAAGGATAAAGTTTCGGTGTTTTTTTTTTTATTTTTATCATGGATAATTGATTTTTTATTATGGCTTTGTAAATGACATTAGATGATTCTAAATGGGTTGGCTATGCCATTCCACAAGAAATAATGTAGTGATATAATATAGATTCCACTATACCATAATAGAGCATTTTTCATGACAAATACTACTATAAGAATATACTTTTTTTTCAACGAAACTGTAAACTTTTTTACCGTTTTGTTATTATCGAAACCATGTATAAGATATGTTGTTTCTATTTAAGTTTGGCGAGTTGTTGTCTGTTATCAAATAGGTTTATTGTAAAGTGTGCACAACTTATTCGCAAAGGCAAAGGGTACTCGCATGGTAAAGGTTTAAATAAATTAACTTTTTTCTTCCAATCTTTCTTCCAGTCATAACTGCTCTTTCAAGTCTCATATATATTCATATATCTCTAGCAAAGTGATATATGAATTTCAAATATATTTTATATATATATATATATATATATATATATATCAAACTTGATCCTAGCTTCTGAAATACAAGGAGTATATCATCCAAAAATTGGATGTATTTATTATTTACATGTATTAGAAAGAGCCAGCAAGCGTTCACCATTCCTTGATGCTTATGAAAGTAACTCTTTACGGCTCAATATAATTTTGAGCAGTATTATATCGATTTTCAATGGTCGCCATCTCTTGTATGCAAAGGAGGCTAATAGATTGTGAGACGAGGAATACAAATAAGAAAATATTAAATTCCACTTAACTCTTCCTTTTATATATATTTTTTTTTCTTTTCATCCTCTAGCACTAAATATAAAGGTAAAATGATTTCTTAGGATGTTTTGTAGGAACAGCGTGATCGATTAAATCCTTTCTTCTCTTACTCAATAATTTTTAATTTCCTATTTCGAACCTGCTCTTCGATGCTCGGCTGTCGTTCGAGTACAATAAGAAGTAAAAGTGAATGGACCAGTGGGGAGGTTACAAAAGAAGAAAGAAAAGACGCGAGGGATTTGCTGAGAAGCGGAATCGCTTTCAAATAGATTTTTCCTGTGCTTTTCCAAGCTCTCCATCCTCGACGAGGAGGGGGTAGACATTGAACGGATATATTGGAGTCTTCCTTTAGATATCTACTATATTAGATTTATTATATATTTGGCTGGTTCGTGGCAACCCTGAGCTGCCGACGCTATTACCCTTAGTACCAATCTACTTTCTTCTCACATAAAGCGAGCAAAAATTGTTCCTTTGGAAATTTATCAAAACATATTTACTTTACTTTCTTAGCCTAAGTCACTGTGAGGAAATATTGAGCTTGTTAAAAAATTAAAATAGATGATAAGTCCAGCACATAACTTTCAGACTAACACGGTGAAAATACTTCTACTGTATTTGATATTTTATTAATTTAAAACAATGCAATTAAATAAAATTGTTTATTGTAGCTTATATTCTTAAGTAAGAAGCAATCAACAAGTCTTTATTGAAGCGAGCTTCTTTCATTCAACAAAATATGCACCCTGTCTGTCTGTTTGTCTTTTTCTCAGTAATGTTTACGTATCCAACGGTATCCAACGATAACATGAGTAAAAGTTGACTGATTTAGTTGAAACTTGGTACACATGTTCATTTTACCAATGCCCAGGCTATGATCGTTGTACATCAGCGTTATCCGTCAAAGAGTTCGCGCGTTCACTTGAGCTTCAAAAGCAAAATTGGAATTTCAAGACGGGAAAAGATTATATTTTAAAAAACTAGGGTGCTCTGCCCCTACTCGCTTCGCTCGTCAACCCCCCAAAAGCGGCCGCTGCCTAGTATGGAGTATTAGAATTATTTTGACTATTTACTATGAGAACCGGGGACCGCACCGTTTTAAAAGTTTAAGTCCGCTTTAATAGTTTTTGCACTTAATAAAAATAAAGATGTTACCTCGGAACAAAAATATCCACATAGAACTGGGGACCACGGCCCATGGCGCTCGAAAGGAAGGGCTTTTTTTTTTTTTTTTTTTATAAGTGCTCGAAAATTAAAGAAACAATTCCATTTTTAGGTACGCATATTATTAAAAGTATGTATGATAATTAGGGTTTAGTTACCCGATATAAATATAAAGCCAAAGGTTTTAAATTAAATTTTATTTAATAAATATAACAAAAACAAAGGGAATTATTTTTTCCCCCTTAAATAAATTCATTTCCATCGATGATTCCATCATAATTTACTTCCACCATTAAATATGTCATCAATTTCCGTAGGATTACGTGTAACATATATGCTGTTACAACCTCACCCCATACAATATTTATGGTACGGTGAGAATTTTCATCACTCAGTAAAACTATTAAGTTGGATTGACGTTTCACCCGACTAAATAAAACTTACTTCTGCCCGAGTAATACAGCAAATCTTAGGTCAACTTCAGCTGTCTCTAAAGTTTTTCCCTGTGACTTATGGATAGTAACAGCAAATGCTAGCCGGACTGGTAACTGCGACTGCGAGCGTTGCAACACAAACCCTAGCCCTAGCCCGTTTGATGATTCGAGTGGTTTTCTAGGGATGTGAGCCTCCTCTCCAGCGTGTCCATCAGTCAGGATAATGACCACCAGTAATGATTAAGTTGATTAATTCTAATTACCCTGAACTATCAAGAGAACGTAAGAATAGGTATTCTCTATATGCGTTAAGTTATAAAAGTTGTTTGAACATTATGGAACTTCCATAACTATAAAATTCTAATTCTTGATAATATATATATATATATTATTATTTTTTTTTTTTACAGTTTTGAGAAACAATGAGGTGTTTTGATGGAGCAGAGTGGTAATTCATTAACTATGGTGTTCATTAAGGTAAAAATAATTCTGAATTATATGAGTAAGTTCTGAGATAATGGTTATTTACTTAATGACAGAACATACTATGATTTAAGATCTTTGGACAGTGACATAATCATAAAATATATGGAATATCGCCCAGATAATTTCGCAGCCAAATTTGTATTGTGGGGACCAAAAGTTTGATATGCAAAATCACATCAGTATGAGTCTTACGTCAATTACATTTAACGCACAAAAGTATAGTAGATCAACAAAAACTACATCAGAGTAGAAGTGTGAGTTAGGGTGTGGCAGGTTAGGCAGCGCTACTTGCGTGAGTTTGTCACTCTAACCATTTAATCCTGCGACCAGACATCAAAATTCGTTAAAAGTCTTGATTTCTCAATAAATTTTAGTATTAAAAGAACAAGGCGCAGCAGTAAAATTTACACGTGATTAGACAAATCTTCCTTAAGATATCTGTTTTGTTGGAAATTAGAGAACCAGTGAGTTACTTTAGTTATTTAGCATTGAGGAATACTTTGCAATGAGGTCATATAAATTTCTACTTGTCCGAACTGCTATTCAGCAATATGGATAGTGCCAATCACCTTTTTCCGCTTATTCTTGAAATGATTAGCTGGTTAAACTGTAACTAATTTTCTCTGCTGTCAAAAGAGGTTCGTTTGAAGAGTTATTATTCAGCTAAGGGAATTTAAATTTATTCTTTGAACAATGTTCAAAGAATGAGATTGCTTAGGTTCCCTAAAGTCAATTTGATTAACACCCTATTCTACTAAGGACGCATTAAAAGTTAAATGACCCACTAAAAAAAAGGAATATAGCTAAAATGTTAAGATTTATCTATAAACAAGGCAGATTAGAAGCTTACTTTTAGAAAATAAAATCGTTTATTTTCCAATAATAGTTGTCAAGAGTCACAACCTTTACTTCATTTGTAGTTTATGCGTTGGAAGAAAATATTACTTATTTTGGCAGCTTGAAAACATGGCTTACCAGATGCAGTAACACCACAAGTGATAAAGAAAAAGTTAAGATGCAATATCTGGAAAGCTAAAGAAGATTAAACTGTGATGATACTTGAAAATCTACCAAAGCAACAGTAATCTAACTTAGACTTCTAAGTTAGATTTAAGGTTGTGGTAGGTAGGCAAAACTATTAGCGTTGATTTATTGAACTATACCATTATTCAGGAAAAATATAAACGGCGGAAAGCGCATGAGCTAAACTTTCATAAATGATCGCAATTACCATATCAATACAATGGCTCCCATTTTAAAGCATCGAAGATATTACGATAACCAAGTCAGTGCTTTGATGGGAAACAGGATTTATGGGATCGGGATCGAAGTGGAATTTGACATTATTAATGACAACGTTTTATGAAAAGTGTCCGGAGACAACAATTTATTTTATTTGTTTCATCTTAGATTTTGTATTTAATCGCGACAAACTGGAACTTAGGAGGTAAGGTATCTAGAAGTTGTCTGGCTGGAATGCATTTAATATTTAATTTTGCCAAGATGTACACTACTAGTAGTTCACAGACGTTGTTAGCTTTGGTTCCTCGTGATTGATTATGATCAAACCTACCATCAGAAAGGTAGGCAATGGTAGGTCTCATGGAAAGGTCGTAAAGGTGAATCCTTAATATGAAGATTAGAAGAAAAGGTGTACTCAGAATATTACAAAATTAACATATTAATGAGTAACCGGATGTAGGAGGAGGAATAGTCTTAGATATGATGGGCACGAGACCAAGATATGCGAGGAAGTGGCTGTAAGAACGTTATTTACTTTGTTAAAGTGAACATCCCTACCTATTCTTAAAGCCATGTAGATAATGGGCTTTTAGTTAAGGAACCCCAGAATATTTTTGTTTTTAAAGACAGCTTTGAAATAAAAAAATGTGGAAAAGCTAATAATCTAATAGGTTAGAAGATATAGACAGTCAAAATTAGGATTTCATGATTACATATCTTTGTAGTGTAGGAACACTTAGATAACTGTTAGTCCCTAAAGAATTCCTAAATTCGAAGAGTATTGTTATAAATAAATATATTATTTATTACATTGCTAATTTCCATCAGATGTAACAGGTCACTACAGTGTTAGGAAGAGGTTAGGTGCAAAGATGGATAAATCGCAATAATGAAGGATTGAGACTTCCTAGACCACTTGAATCCAATAAAAATTATAAAGTGACATGGTTGAGTTAAAGTTAATGAGAGAATAAACTTGAGTATTGAACAACTAAGAACTAAGAAACATAAATATGTAGGCCCAAAAGCAAGTAGGTTACTGCTTGTAATTTTCTCGAATGTTACTGGTAAGGACTCATCCAGAGGATTTTTTGCAAGAACTAAGGATGTGTTCGGAAACAAAAACCAGGTCGGGCGGTAGTTCGTTGGGTTTAGTGTAATGGCTGATTCACACATCCTTAATATTATCATACTTGATATGATTTTCGGAGTAAAACATATCACCTCTCTGGAATTCGATTCCATCACCAAGGATAATGACCTTAGGTTCTTGACTTTTTAGTTAGCGATTGCGCTCACCATTCGGCTACGCTGGTCACTTATACTCACTTTTATAAACTTATTTATTATCACCTTCCTTATTTTAAGCTTATGAATAATTGTAAATTAAAAATTAAAACACGAAAACGTACGATGAAGGAAAACAGTAGTGATTAAATAGATCGGTTAGGTACCACTACTGTTCTAACCTTGGTCGAAGCGATTTTAACCGTCTGGATCGACAACTAAAACATCTGAAAGTTTACGGAAGGTGGTCGGTTGTTCAGGTTCGTCTTTTCAAACGCACCGGGTACTTTTCAGTCAACCTAGCTAGTGTTTCTCAACGCATTCTAAATGTTGATTGTGATCTAAAAATTGTGATTTCTTCAGAAATTTAGTTTCGGAGTTTAAAGGTGTTAAGAAGCTACGACGGGTTTGAGCTTGAATGATTATTGTACCTAAAATAACTTAATCGTGTTTCGTATGATTACGGTCCACAGATTTTGGAGGATAAGTACATCAGAAGTGGTTTGAGATTAGGAAATTTGTTAGGCAGTTACTCAATGGCAGGAAAGAGGGAAGAGGTTTGAGAAAGATGAGTGAGTAATAAGCCCAAATCATACAGGAGTAAATAAGGCAGAATAGTAAAGTTAACAAAGGAGTAGCTGAAAAGCTGGAGCAGCCAAGGGGATTAAGTAGCTGAGGAGCTGGAGTAGCTGAGGATTTGGTGTAGCTGAGGAACTGGAAAAGCTGAGGAGTTAAAGTAGCTGAGCAGTATGAGTAGATTAACGGAGAATGGGAGAGGTGGAGAATAAACAAGCGGTGAGGTTGAAAATTGAGAACTATTTAGTCTCAGCGAGCTAAGGGCGTCGTCCTTTCCTTTTGTTACAGTTCACTAAATGTAGGCAATCTGACGTAATCTCAAACTACAACTTTAAAATCTTACGCTAATATCTACAATCAATGAATAATTATAAAAATGAAGTATTGTTATTCCACGTTGATAGACAAAGCAGCACAATAAAATAATATAAATATTTTATTTTAGAGAACTTTGCTTCCGAGCTTACCAAAGGTGACGGAAGTTATGTGATTGTTCTGAAGAACGAGACTTTTTTTTATTTCTCCGAAATCAAAAATTCAAGACAGAAAACTGTTTTCGACATAAAAGAACATTTTTGGTTCCGTGTCTGTCTGTCGCTCAATTTTTGCGATCCAACATATCTTAAAAACTACTCCTCTGTTTTTAATTAAATTTCAATGGTAGAACATAATTAGCTTATTGTTGATCTCATATAAGTTTCAACCTTCTGTGCCCCCTTTTTTCTTCCATATGCGCACATACAGTTATTTACACATATATCTTCAAAAGTACTCATCTGGGGAATTTAATAAACTTGAAAATGATAGGTTTTTAAACGCCTAAAATCAATAGATGTACAAAATAGGACGCGAGGAAGCTATGTGCCACACTAATTGGCAGACAGACTTTTAAGAAACTAACCATTATGCTAATAATTGTGATTGTAATTACATGCCTTGAGTAGTGGATATATTCTTACAGTCTGTTCCAAATGAGAGTTAGTGCGTTGACAGCGCGGGAAATCGAATGACACACAGATTTGCGAACCTCTTTGAGAGAAAAAAACATTTATCTTTTCCTAGTTGGCCCGACCTTTTGTCCGTGAAAATCTCGAGCTCTCATTGGCTCCCCACCCTATTTTTTCCCGCGCTGTCGATGCAACTCTCGTTTGGAACAAACTGTGGCTTTATCACAATTAATAATATTAAATTATACAAAGAGTAATTACTATAAAGGTAAACAAGTGAAGGTAGTAAATAACAAAGAGTATAGAAAGTGGGAAGGTCAGTAAAAGAGCGGTATTTGGGGTATATAGGCAAAAGAGGAATTAGCTTCTAGTTTAGGAACAAAGGTTTATGGGATTATTAAGGTAGTGTGTGAGAGAGGGTTGAGTTTTCACCCTACCTTAGTTCTTGAGTTTATGCATGACTTTATTACAATGTTAAATAACTATCTCAATAATTTAACCAAAATATTCATAAAATTTAGAATAATAATTATTTTCTTTACATGTGATTACATAAAATTTTGAAATTGGAATTTTAATATTTCTGAATTGAGGACATTTGTGTGAATGGTTTAAAACAATATACTGATTAATTATACCAGTAATAGGCTTTGTTATGTTATAAAACCTACTTGTTTACCTTTATTTTGAATAAATACCAAAACATCTCAATCAATACTATTAACTAAATAAAAAATAATAAGTTTGGAAAATTTATGTCTAAATATTACGTAAATTATAATTCGTATATAATATTGGAACTATTGCTTAGTAAAACTTGCAATTAACTGCAAGCTTCAATTACTTGAGAACTAAAAAGAATTTGGAATTTAATTTTGCCAACTATTCGAGGCGAGAGGAAGAAATTGAATTATAAATCATCTACATTATATGCTGCTTGGAATATGGTCGCGTGTCATGAAGCTTACGCTTATAGCTTATAGTTAAACTTTAATATGGTATCTATAATATTGAGCTTCACTAAAACAATTGTAAGCAAATACTAATAGGAATAATGCATATAAAAAATAATATAAACTACTTGACCTTTTAAAGAATAAAAGGCGAAAGCCGTAGAAGTTTTTCTCCGATGACGTAAACTAATATTAAAACGTAGATAACAGTGGAAATAAATAATTAAATAAATAAATTAAACAATAGTAGAACTTGACTTACTTTAAGAAGTTATTGTTTTGTTGATGACAATGCTGCTTTAAATAAAATCAGTAAGAGGATAAAGAATTGTAACAATATTGTTGCGATGCGTGGGAAGTATGTCGTCAAATTAGACTGGTATCCTGTAGACAGCGCAACTAGCGGTGAAAATCTTATACTAAATCCCCCTCCGTATCCAAGGTTACGAAATGAGGAAAAGACTGAATTTACCTCAGCCTTCTAAATACCCAATAAATATCTACATCAAGGATAACTTAATTTATTTATTACCTTTCTCAGACAGAGAGAGTCCTCAAGTTAAAATAATGTATGTAAGTTATTGAATTCTTAGAGAATATATTTAGTAATATGTAAACGTTATTGCGAAGCATATGTTTTATACATTTTAAACGTAATAACTTAATACATTACGATTCTAACGTACTAATATTAATGACTGTTTGTTAACGAGTTATTTACAGATTTATTCATTACGAATTAGATTAGTCCCACCGTTTTATTCTCTACTTGATGTTTCACAGTTGTATTCAATATACGCATAAGTTCCACAAGTATATTCATTACGGCTGGAAACTAGCGCCAACTCATTATTAGAATTGGATTGCTTTAATAATAGAATTACAATTCAATGTTTAGTGATTAACAGTTAATATCCGATACAATCAACTATTATCGATCGAAGGTAAATAGGGTAATTGGTTAAATACGTTTTGCGTTAATCCCAGATAATCATTCCACAATTACTCTGTAAACATTTATGATGAAACAATTATTTAATCAATCGCCATAACTTCACAAAGCTAAATAATTACCAATCATCACCATCACGTGTGAAAGATTTGTTAATTCCATCAATTCTGTCCACTTTAAATAAGTTCTGTACGTCAAAATGCTCTTAAAATCGAAATTCGCAAAAGAAAGTGGACATGGATTGACCATTTACTCAAGAAAATGCTAAAGCTTGGAAGAAACATGTCTTATACCAGTTTTAAAGATACGAAAATTAACTGACAGCGTGGTAAAATCAAAGAATACTGAGAGGGGAGCCAATGAGAGCACGAGATTTTAAAGTGAAACTATGTAAACAGAATTTTCTCTGGCGGATTGCCTAAAGGCCTAGATGGGCTAGATGCATCATTTTCGCCCCACATGGGTTGGCAAATCTGTGCTGTCAGAGTAACCCCTAATTGTAAGACTGGCGTAGAATGGAATCTACTGGGCAAACATGAAAGAGGTTGGCCAAGGAAGGCACTAGCAGGGAAATTCTGAAGCTAGCTAAAGACGTTGTATAAAATTTATTTCGTTGGTGTCCTTTTCTCCTCGGAAAGACAGGAATTGTCACTTGACTTGACTTTGACATGTTAAAGTTATCTCGCAAATGGTCCACATTTAATTTTAACCTTCACGCATTTGGTTGTCCAATATATTTTTTTTAAACTGCAGATCCGATTTTAATGTAGTTTTATTCAGTATATGGTTCGTTCAATATTAATTGCAAGTATCTTTATGGTGAACAATGTGATTTTCAAGATCCTGAGTACTAACTTGGTCAATAGACCAAAAAAAAGTGGATGGTAGTCTGTAACTTAATAGGAGGCCTCTTTGATTTGGAGTAATATTTGACTAACTAACCTATTAAGAGAGAACTATCATCAACTTGATTTTTTTGCCTACTAACTAATGTATGTATGTATGTATGTGTGTATGTGTGTTATCATCATAGCGCCCAAGGTATTTAACCTAGAGAGTTGAAAGTTATAAGTGAATATAATTATTTATTAGTGCGATAATTTTGATGACGTCAAAGTTTTTTGTTTGTAGTCGATTAAAAATAAGGTTTTATTAAAGAATGATTAGAAATCAGTTAGTTCAGAACGGTCACCCATCCAAGTACTGACCAGGTCCAATGCTGCTCCCTCCTGCTGCGAAGCAGCAGGAGAGGCCACTTTAGTGGCCTCTGAAGTGAGGAAAAGTTCCGAAGTAGGTACCCCGTACCCGATTTTTTTTTTTTTTTTTTTTTTTTTTTTTTTTTTTTTTTTTTTTNTTTTTTTTTTTTTTTTTTTTTTTTTTTTTTTTTTTTTTTTTTTTTTTTTTTACTAACTACTAACTGTACTCAGGATCATGAAAATCACATTTAAAAGTGTTCCTCTGTCAAGGGAAAAACTGCCATCAACTTGATTTTTGGTCTACTAACTAATCATGAACTAATACAGGATCATGAAAATCCCATTGCATTGACCACCAAAAAGGTCGGACATGGCCGATTTCCACTGGTTTCTTTTTTTGAAATGCCTATTGCCAAGCTATGTCCCGACCACATATTCTTAAAAGGCACCAAAACATTTACTTACACACAAAATTCTAGCTTGATGTTAGTCAAGACACTTTTTTTCACGCAATCTTCTGGACTAAAAGCTTTTTTAAAAAAAAAGAATATACAGTTTATCAGATCTCTGACTCAGGTTTTATTTGCGAAAACACTGAAGATAAACTATCAACTCTAAAACTCGGAATATTAAAGAAACTCATTCGTTACTTAAATTTTCACTAACATTTAAATAAAAAGCGATAAAAATTTAAATTCTAGCGTTGACTATTAGAATTGAAGAGGAAAGTTTGACTTTAGTAGTTATTAAATGGTCAGATTTGTGTTGTCTGTAGTATTTAGCATTAGGATGAAAAAGGGGGTGGGGTTGGTAGAGAAGGGAATTATTTTAAAGCCCTTAGAGAAACATTCCCCCAGTTATAATCTGTTCCCGTTGTCTCGAGTACCTTCACACTAATGCATCTGGACTGTGTTCACACTGACTTGTTTGTGTTAGGAAATCTTCCCAATCCAGTAGGAGAGTTATGTAACTCTATAATCCTATTAGCATCCTATTTGCAAGCAAAACACAAATCACTTTCTTGCCTCCGTCTCTTCTAGCGCAGTGAGCTGAATGCTAGAAAAAAACCTAATATTGTAGCACTGCAGTGGTATAATTGCAGAATTCTTAGACTTGGTTGTTTTATTGTGTATTATTTTTATAAATTGATTGTCATTGTCTGGCGTGTTCATCTTTTACTTCATTACACTATTATTACCTTAACATACTCTTTTATATTTAGTTTTGACTCTACGCTAAATTTACCTAGTGATCATTCTAGAACTTATATACCTCGACGTATCTGGTCATGGACTGCTTGAGCGTAAGAGGTAAACTATTGAAACCAAGATTTTAGAATCATATCAAGAGAGATGAAATGAATCTACTTCGTCTATCGCCTGCTTTAGAGGATTCAACGGGCATGCCTAAATTAGGTGTGTTTATCTACTTATGGCACGTTATAGAACTTTCTTTCGATCGTTTTTCAATGCCGAGTAGAAGTTGTTTTTGCCTCTTTGTTTTAATTAAGACGAGCGAAGCAAGATTCTTAAATTCAACAAAATATGCACCCTGTCTGTTTATATGTCAGTAAATTATGCGATAACTTGAGTAAAAGTTTGGTGACCGATTTATATAAATGTTCCTTTTACCAAGTTCGTTCGAAGCTTCAAATTTATAATTGGAATTTTGAGATTTTTGTTGGAGGGGGGGGGGGGGGATTGATACTTCTTTCATTTGTTCGGTAAGACGACAAACATGCAGTTTACGGTTAGTTTAATTTGTAGTTTTTAAATTGATTTTACTACTTTTTTTTAGAAAAAAAACTTAACTGAAAAGTTTTTACCAATATCTTACGTTCTACCGAATCAATTTTAATAAAACTTCATATAAATCCTCAAAAGTACTACTGAAAAAAATTATGCAATATTAAAACTTTATACAAACAGAAGTTTTTGTGTAGTAAAGTGATTTATTTACAATAATTGAGTATGAGTTGCAGCATTAGTTAGGGTAATGTTGGAAGGTTACCAAGACACCATGGCACTTCTACTCCACTACCCTCTATTTCACTAGTCACCTTCAATTCTGTGACATTTATCATTTATTTAACGGTGATAAACGTGTTGTGTAACTATTTTCTTAATATGAAATATGCATTGTTTTAATGATATTAATTATACGTGACGCAAATGTATTGTAGATTATCTGCAATAAGTGTTGTGATTCACACTTAGCTTATAGTTTTCACTCGTTTTTATTCCCCTTCAATTTCCTCGTGTTTAACCTCAGCAAGTATATGAAGATAAAGAAAAAAAGCGTTAAAGGGCGTGGTTCGATGTTAGAATGCACGAGGAAGCCGTAACCACACATCGTGTCGTTGAAAAAAGACCTACTAATAGTGAGTTTGATCACGGAACAGTTCAGGAAAAAAAGAAAGGAAGTTTTTATGGGAATGATAAAGCTGACAACGTATCACGAAAAGTGGAGACAGGAAGTGAGATTAAAGTTAATAAAGAGTCAAGCGTGATCATAATATATGTGACATTACCAAGTCAAGTATCTTTACATTGTATATTTAGGAAATAATTTACATGATTCTGGTTTAAATATGGACTACCAAACACTTTTGATTATTCCCTTAAATATTCTTATTTACGGTTTTTGGGGATATTTACGTGAATAGTAAAATTTTTAACATCTTAACGGCGTCGTAACTGTTTGTTAGTCGACAATTTCGCAAACGTACGTTTTTTTTAAAAAAAACTACTTGTAGGATTTGAATTAATTTAGTATGGCAGTTGTTTTAATTTAAGTGTAAATTTCTCACAAACTCTGGTGCAAGCTCGCAATATAGTCTATCTATATTATTAAATAGGTTTTGTAAACGAACAAGTTCAGTGAGTGTGATATATACAAAACTGTGTGTAAGACAGAGTGAGGGAGATACTCCCCGAGAAGAGGGGTTTGGCCGGTAAGGGTGGAGGAGACCGGTGTTGAACGGAATATCGAGGGAACTGTGACGTCATTCCCGCGACATGATGTAAGCGATCCTAGCGGACAAATGTGGTACTTTGATTTAAATTCTACCACTTAATTCTTTAAACTACCACTAGGTGCAAATATGTTATTATAATAATTCTAATCATAGTAAATTATTAAACAGACTTAATATAATTCTAATACCTAGTATGTACTCTAGACTCTATAGACTAGCGGGTTGACGAGCGAAGCAAGTAGGGGGCAGAGCCCCTAGTTTTTTAAAAAATAATAATATACAAATTTGAATTACCTCATTATACTTTATTGGTGTTTCATTTTCACCCCAATCAACAATCTTTCAATCTTTCAATTTTATCTTTAAATAACATAAATTGTCTCTCCACGCAAACATAGCAGCTATAGCCTTCTTAAGGCCATTATCAGTGGCAATTGAGGAAGATTGAGCTACTAGCTGTTATATTTCAATTTAAGAGACACATTTATGATATTCGCTTAAGATGACCGGTACTTCTTTAGATTGCTACTCCCCTATATTGTTTTAGAATATAAATGACTTTGACTAAACAACTATAAAGAAAAAGGTATGTTTAGTCTACAACATACTTCCGGATTCTGGAATCATATTTCTGTTTTTATACAAGGGGAGTAATAGTCTAAAAAAAAAGAACATCCCGCACACCTTCTATAGATTGTTACTCCCCTCTGTATTTTTATAAGACAAGCAGCAGTCTAAAGATGTGCCTGATGACCTCCGAATAGACGCTCTCACATATAAGATAACACTATTTATCACAAATCATTATGGTTTCTAAATAACCAGCATATAAAGCTGGGGTTTAAAATGTATTTAATATAAAATAATATTAATGTATTATTTCGGGTATGCTTTTATTTACCCATGACCTATGAAATATATCGATTGCATCTTGAAGTATTGTGTCAGATCTCCCAATGTACATTATAAATATACGGTTCTCGTTTCCTTGTGGTCTGTGCTGTCTTACCACAATTTAAAATTTGTTGTTTAATTTTCGCTACATTCATTATTATAATATTTCTTTATTAGCTACGTGACTAATAAATATTACTGTCTTTTATTATTAGTTTCTTTACTTGTTACCTTGTTTTATTATTATCTTGTTAATTACGTTACCGCAATTTCTAGAAAACTTTTTTTTCTAGAAAAGTTTATAAAGAATAAGTGTAAAGACAATTTACTTGTGGAAGCTGTTTGACTATAAACGTTATTCGAAAGGTTTAACGTAAAGTCTGACGTTTAGCGATCCTCGAAGTTTGATATCGAGTTCTTTGTTATATCACCACATCGATGATACGAAGTTGGTATAAAGGGCTTTAAACTTTTAAGATTTATGGCCGGTCTCTGTCTACCTTTGCCGACCAAACTTTAATATGTTGGTATTGGATGTTTGACCCATCGTGGCAATCCACTAAGGGATAAACGAATTTATCAATATCTGGTAACTTTTTATTATTACATTAAGATCAAAGTGGACCATACCACTTCAAAGACCGATGACGATAATTTGAGTAATGTTGTTACAATTGAGTGATTTAGTTGAAATTTGGTACACATGTTCATTTTACCAATGCTCAGGACGAGTTAGTTGGACAACGTTATCCGCCTAAGCGTTAATTCGCACGCAACACTCGCTTAAAAGTAAGCTTCAAATGTAAAATGGGAATTTTAGGACAGGAAAAAATTTTAACTTCATCTATCCAATGAGACAAACAACTGTTATATTACGTTTAATTAACGTTTAATAGAGAAAACAAACTTTATTACCGATGTCTGACGTTCTAACGTAACGATTTTAATAAAACTTCATGCACATCGTCTAAAGTACAATTGAAATAGGCATGTCAAATTTCAACCAGATTCAAGCAGAAGCTGTTATGTAGTGAAGTGATATATTTTATAATATTTTTTAATTGAGTAAGGCCGGGTAGGTAGAGAACAGGAATGTTTTCCAACGTTTTGAACCCATTGTAGGGATCTAAATTTATTCAATTCCGACCGTGGAAACTTAGAAATTTAGTCAGTTGATAACGTGCTTTGTATATTGTATATTCTTATAGCTTCCATTTTTGACAAGATATAAAATCAAAATTTGCAAAAATAAATAAATAAAATATTTTCATAATAAACAGAACTGAAAATAGAGTACAAGGACAAAAAAATATAACCTATATACGGTTCATAGAATTTCGTTGCATACAAATTGGGGCCTTAAAAACTGATTATAGATATATGTTTAAAAGATGCATCCCAAACTATAAAAAAGAAATCAACAACGGAACCATATTCAGTATAATTTATTCAGCAGACCCACATCAATGAAGCAAGGAAACCAAGTAAGGTATTTCTAGTAGCACTTGGTCTTGAAGTGGGGTTTGGATGATTAAGTGAGGTCGTAGGGGCTTATTTACCCTTCAAGAACATAACTCACTAAAAAGTTGGTCAAAATTCAACGACTTAGCAAATAAATCTTCGAATGACCATAAAGCAAATCTCACAGGCAATTTTCTGACTTCAAATGAAAAAATAAAACAATAGCATCTAAATAATTTTGGATATATCATTTTGATTCACAGAACTCAAAGGAGATCGAAGACAACAATTTTTATTTTGTTTTGAACATATCGTCACCTCAATGCAAGAAGTAGGTAACTTGAAATTTCATGTTTTGGGATTAATGGCCTAAAACATTTTATTGTTATGATTAGATTCTGTTTGTTTTTTACGTCAACATAGCAATTGGACTTTTAAAAAGTGATAGAATAGGAATACGACTTATCTAGTTATGGCAATGAATCCCCTTTCAAAAAATGATAATCCAACAATTAGGTCTAAATGATAATGATCCAACAATGGTAAATTTTCGAGTTACCTACTTCTTGCATTGAGGTGACGATATTATGTAAACGAGTTCTTTGTCAAAACTTAACTAATATGAGGGCTGGAAACTAAAATTCTGTGGTTCAATTTCCTGCTGCGAGGCATATTTTTATCTATTGACCTCTAATTCTTCTTCAATTTAACTAATTAATATATTATTTCTATTTTTGGCCGTTTCTTTACGTCCCGAACAAAACCATTTTCCTAATCTTTCGCTGGGAGTATTCCTAAGTTTTCAAAATGTTATTAGTACATAATCTATTCCTACTCTGAATGACCTTTAAAAATGTATATCATGTCATGATAACTAAAACCTTTTATTTTTAATTAGTCGTCAACCATATTAGCCACCATCTTGAGTGAAATGTGAACACTATAGAATTATTGTCACAAATGCTCAGATGGATCAGTGTGCCAAAATTCGTTTAAATCAATCAATGTTTACGGCAGTAGTCGTAAGATAATCACACGAAATTTTATAATATAGTCTATAAATTGAAGAACTCTCTATGCTCGTTCTTTTATAACGAATATTTGTTCAGTTAAGTGTGGGAATACTATAGCGGTGAGAGTTTAGGGTTGCTAATTAATTATAACAACATTAGTTTCATTCAAAACTTGAGTAACCTATATTCTATATTACAATGTATGTTTTGGTTCTAAACAAACCTTGTTTGGAAGACAATGTACGCATTACGCTCCTATTGGCACAAGTATAAACTATCGATTACAATAATAGTGGCCTCTAGTCATTTCTGATCTCCTCAGAAACTAGTATACATTTAGTTCAAATACTTTGTATCGTAAATTTAGTCTATATCCCTAAATTCATTGGATATGGGAAATGATCTCTCATATGATCTCATATTTCTCACATAGTTCTCATTTGGATTTACATTTTTCATATGCACTAATAGCTTTCATATTCATTTTTATATACTGCGGATATGAAAAAATAATAAATGTATAATCATATTTATTAAAATATTTAAGAGCATTTAATAATTTATTTTTTAAAATTTATTCATGTATTAAATCTCTGTTAATTACACCTACCTGCTCAGTAAACATTCGCCCTTTGATTTCATTGATCAAGAGAGGTTCATACTGCTGTAGCTCTACCTTGGGAATGGGCTTTATTTAAATACTCTATATATGGAAGGTACAGGGGTGGAAGCTAGGGGTCGCGCCCCTATTGGACTGTCTGCCTGGAGCCAATTAAAACTTAATATATTGGACTGGTTTCAACTCAGTAGACGCAGGGGGTATATGTGCTAGTCAAGCTGAAAATAATAAACCAAAACCATTGGACAAACTTCCCTAACTAACAACTACAACCCTCAGTTATCAGTACCATCTTTTGGTAATTAATTTTTATTTAATTTTTTTTATTTTGTCATACGTGTATATACAAATATACATATAAACTGAGGTTTCTATTGTAAAAAGCTCCTGAGATACGGCTGTTCGATGTTCGGGTGGTATTTTGAGAAAATATGAAAAATAATTTTTTACTTAAAAGTTGATCTCTATCAATTATGCTGATAAACTAAGGATTTAGAGTGAAAAATGGACAAAACCAACTGCAAGCGAGCACTTTTTAATTTTTTACAAATTTGATTTGATGTTTGAAAACTTGTAAAGTATTAGCTTATACAAGAAGAAAGATTATTACTGAATATTTCAAGGGATCACCTTCATCTATAATAGAAAGATTATTGTTTTTTTTTAATAGTAGAAAATTTAATCTTCTTTATATAAATATACAAAAGTTTTTGTTTAGGCTTCACGCGTCAGCCCAGACGACGGACAGATAGAGGACAGCAGGTGACAGACAGACATGTTTTAAAATCCACTCCTTTGAACTCAGGGGACCTCGAAACGTGTAAATTCATCAAAATCTCAAAATCGAATTTTCTTGCCATTACAATACTTGCTCTTTATATAAGAAAGTAAAAACGTAAATGACATCAAATTAATTCATTTAAAAGGAAAACCGTCAAAAGGTAAACAAAATAAATATTACAATAATAACCGCACAAACAAACCAAGTCATAGAAAATATTAATTTTAGTCAGAAGTTTAGTTAAAATAGTAATTTTCGTAGCGAGCCTGTGTTAATATAATTAAACAAAGATAATGGACAAAATAATTTTAATGGTCTTTTCACATTAAATAAGAATGTCAGGTTTAACTGAAATATTATCCTGATATCATTATTGAGAGCATATTATGGCTGATATAAAAGCACCATTCTACGCGAGTTCTTTATGCACCGCATCACTAGTAACTAACTATAGTTCTAGAACTGTAGTTCTACGCAGTACTTTTCGATGAAGCCAAGCCTACAACATCCACATTTTGGTGCATACCAGCCAGTTTTGCGCCTTTAAAGTATAAGGTAGTGACAGACAAACATACATACAGACAGACATAAAAAAATATTAAGGCTGGATTCGGTTTTCATAATGTATGAAATTAAATAGTATCCATATATTTTCGAATTCTGATCAACGTAATGACAAAACTTTAATTTTATAAAAAAAAGATTTAATTAAAATTGTTTTTATCGGCTACATTTTATTTCAATGTTCTGTTTTATATTTCCTTCAAGAATCCAAAATATTACAGAATGCATAATGGGAAAGACTTTGAAATTTATAAGACAGTTTTCTCTCTTAAGGTAGAAAGAAAAGCATTGTTGAGTCCAGGGGTCGGATAGAAAAAAAAGGGCAGCCGACTTTGTTACTCTTATGCAGAAGTAGACCTTAGGTCTGTTTTCTTTCTGTCTCTATTTTTCCCTTGTTCTTCCCTTTCCCAAGGTTGAAGGGAAAGCTTATAAAGTTGCCTTGGTAACTGCAGATGGTTGAGCCAAGACGCACTTCTCCTTGGCTCGCCCTAGTGTCAGCTGTTAGAAGTAGAAAACGAGGGATTTTTACCTACTTTACATAAATAGTTTTTTTCCCTCGAGGTACAACGCTATTTACCATTCTTCTTTCCCCTTATTTCATTCTATTCTTCTCTCGTCTACTTACTTTTCATTCCCTCTCCTTCTATTTGTTATCTTTCACATCACTCACTTGGTGTTTCTTTTGCACCTTATCTTATCACATTTCTTTCTCTCCAAGAGAATGTTGAAAAGCGTAGAAAACTCTTTTATTTTTTTTTCACATTCTCTTGTAACATTGTTTTCTAATTATTTTCTTTCCCTTTTTTGACAAATTGCACCATGTGAATTTAGAATTGAAACACTAAATGAATTCATTAATTTATTTCTAACTAGTGTAACATTATTCATTAATTTCTATTTATATGCAATTAATCGTTCAATAAATATTAACTCCAACGTGAATTTGAGCTTATTTTGATCCGTCGTTTTGATTTAAGAAGCCATTTTTGTAACATTTTTATGGTTGTTACATCTTTTACAGTATTTAGTCAAGAACCATAGGATTTTAAATCGATTATGTACTATTACAGACATTGTCTTCCAATGTGTGTCACATAACTTTCTCACGACATAGACGAATGATCAATGATATTTAGATTTGTGTATGCGCCAGTGGTGATTGGTGGTTCACTGAACTGCCGTACACTCAAAGATAAATAATTATCAAAATGTAAAGGAAATAAATAAAGTAGACTAAATCCAAAATTCATACAAATCCCCTTTTTACTGATCATAAAAAATAACATACATTCTGAATAAAGTAAAAAGAAATCAAAAAAGGTTTTAAGAAAAAATGACTCTTAATTAAAATAAAATACTCAAAAAGTGAATATGAGTTGGTAATTACAACAGTTTCGCCCCCGGTTGTCCTCCTGCACGGTTCTGCAAGGTCCCTCTGCAATGCTGGGTGACCACTCTTTAGGTCCTGTGACAATTTCCGACGGCCAAGGTATCGACCTGGTGAAGGCGTGGTGACTGGTCACAGGTGAGTTATCGAACTCTTAAGTTGCCTGCAGCAACGATGAGCGTGAGCTGGGTACACATACACATATATAGGTGCTCTGTCGGAAGCCAACTCACTACTGCCTGCCGTCTAGCAGATAAGCTATTCCATTGTTTAGGTTTAGAGAGAGATAAGGTAAATGGGGGGTTTAAAGAACAAAATAAGAAGAAAGACCGTGCAGTCCGGGGTCAAAGTTCCCTGAATGTCACTTTAAAAACATAAGGAAATGATAATTAACTCTTTAAACTGACCTAGGTTGATAAATAATAAAATAATCTTCAATCCAGTTAAAAACATATAAAAAATACTTATTAAATTAAAAATAAAATAAACAGGTTCACTTTGGCGTGAACAATTTGTTTCGATTCCCATTAAAATCACACTTTTTTTTTTTTTTTTAAGCAATAATAAATTTGCTGAGATGGTTGAAATTAATATTGAACTGTTTTTGGTATACTTTCCGACAAACCATTTGAAATTCTTTATAATCGGATAAGTACTTTTAAAGTTATAGGTGTCCATAAAACAAAATTGTTGTTTTACGATTTCTAGTGTGCTCACACTTATTTTTTTCAATATTTAATATGTGCATACGGTCGATGAATAGCGGACTATTAGTGGGGTACTCTTAACAAACCATCCAATTCTTATATTATGATTTTGTTACATTCTGTAAGCTCGGACGCAATATGTAGGTTATAATTAGAACGTGTGTTCGCTTGTAGAGAAAATCGAATACGCGGAGAAGGTTGAAATTATTATGAGACCCAAAATGGGCTAGTTTTGACCTGCTATCTAAATTTTATTGAAATCAGTTGAGTGAGTTTTAAGTTATGGTAGTTTTAATAATTATTATGACCAGACCAGCTATCTTCCCCAATATTTGAAACGGATTTCTGTTTTGTTTTTTTTTGCTCCAAGAATTTTTAAATTCGGTGATAAAACATTTTTCTTTAGAATGTTTTCATTGCGTCGGTAAGCTTGGAATCAAATATAATATTATATGTATTGAATGATACTCAGAGTTTATGTATAATTGTCATTGAAAATAGTCGAATGACTGAAACGATCGTTTGTTTGTTACATATATTTCAAATGTGGTTAAACAGTAATAAATTATTTTAGATTAAACAACATTTCTTTTATTCACGTCTGAATTTATTATAATTATATTTTATTACCATAAAATATCGGTCAATACAATCAATATATTGAATATTATTTTTTAAGTTAAGAAAGAAGAGTAATTTAACATTTGTTGAAGACAAGATTGATCTAAAATAATTTTAGATTAAAGCTATTAAGGAAATTTGTTAAATCTACTAAGGTTTTAAATGAAGCTCAGTTATAATAATATTAAAGGAAATGAAGCGAATATAACTAAGAAGGCTGAAACATCTTGGGAAAGCCCTTAGAGAATTATATCTTAACGGTTAAGGTGGAATATTGCATGGAGACCTAGTTAGATAGCGAGACTAACAATAAATTCAAGCTTGGTTTGTGTAAGTCGATGGAATGAGGCAGAAGATTGCGTGCCTCACTACCTCAGTGTATCTCAAAGGGGGATGAGGAGGAGAACCGTGAGGAACAGAGAGAACCTGCCCCACAAAGATATCAATTGGTTTATAACGCGGGTAAACTACTACCAACAAGCTATGAATTGAACCCTTAAAGTACCTTAAGGGTAGAGGTGTGATTAGATACAACCTCACCTTAACCTCATATCTTATTCATTCACTATCTTCTAAGCCAACCCAAATTAGTTCTATTTTATCTAAAAATATGAATTGCTAATATTACCAAGGTCATTGCATCTAATATTTTATTGTTAGAAATATGCATTTTGCTGAGATGAAACTAGTTTTAGCCATGTGCATAATCGTTAATCTAATATCCTTGACATAATTCAAGGATAAAAGATGAAGAATTATGACTTGATTTCAACAATGTGATCATATTAGTAAATTACAATGTGAGGGAATAAAATGTATAAGTAAACATAATATAGAGTATTCATCATTCATCAACTAATTGGAGACTCAGTCTCCCACTGACGGTCAAACATATAAGATTCAAAGTTTTTTTTTTATAATTTCATAAATTATAAAATCACACTGCTAAGTACGTATACGTTGCTAACTACTTATACTTGGTGGAGTTAGAAAAGAGACAAAATTAAAAGTAACGAACTGTTCGTACCTAGCGGAGTTAAGGCAAAATTAAAAGGAAAGCAATATTTTTATCATTAAAGCAATGGTCTTACAATAAATATGTATTAATTATTGAGAAAAAAGTTAATCATAATGAGTTTATAGTTAAAGAGTATGCTTGTAGTTGGTAGGAAATAGGACTTTTTCTACCTGCCCGGCGTACTAATTTAAAATATTATAAAATATATCTCTTCCCTATTGATTCAATTTTACTTCAGACGATGCGTTATAAGAATTTTTATTAAAATCGTTACGTTTTTATTAAAATCGAACGTAAGATATTGGTAAAAACGTTGTTTTCTTAATTTAAATGTTTAGGTCCGCTTTAATAAATTCAGCGATGTTTATCACTTCATAGCAGTGTCGGTGTTCGTTTCTCTAAAAAAA
>KZ651215.1:728299-748655 GCA_001010745.2 Gerris buenoi
GTTTCAAAATGTCTTGCTACTCGGGAAGTTAGTTAAAAATCGATTGCATGATTTGTACTGGACAAACAAACAAGAAACCAATCTAATAAAAACGTAGTAATAATTACAAGATAAAAAGAACTTTTTATATACTACGTTTTTAAATTTTATGTCATAAATTATTATAAATTTGAAACCCCTCAAAATGAATAGTGTAGGTAAATATGGATATGTCAAAACAAATAAAATAACTTGCGGATTTTATCCGAACTAACTTTTCATTCAGCAAATTTGCTGAAAACGAATTAAATTCTGCTGAAAAATGACTAAAAGAATTAAAATAATGCATTGTCATCGTGTTCTGAGTTGTTCTGAAAGTTTCAAATGTCTAGCTACTCGGGATGTTTGTTAAAATTCGATTGCAAGATTTGTACCGGACAAACATAAAAACAAGAAACCAAGTTAATAAAAACGTAGTAAAAATGTTAAGACGGGAAAAAGTGTTATTAAGGAAGCCTTTTACTTGGCTTGTTTTGTTTATTTTTGTTATAAATTTCCAATATCACTTATTTCAATCTAACATTCTTTAACAAATTCATCATGATTAACTTTTTTCTTATATTCAATACATATTGTAAGATGCTTGCTTTAATAATACAAATAAAACTTTTTTTAATGTTGCCTTAACTCCGCTAGGTACGAACAGTTCGTTACTTTTAATTTTGTCTCTTTTCTAACTCCGCCAAGTATAAGTAGTTAGCAACGTATACGTACTTAGCGTGCGATTTTATCATTTTTATTTAAGGAAAAATGTAAGGAACTTCGTTCTTACCGGGTGTCCCAAGACATCCCTCGTATTTTTCTTTATTGAGAATGATCCTAGTGATCCGTTACCTACATTGCTCGTAAGCAAAGGAGAAAGAAATAGTTTTATGATCTTCCTTCATAGTTACATTCGAAGAGTTTCTTTAACATCCTCAGCTTGCAGCTTGTGCAAAGCAGTTATGTGATGCTCTTAATGTTAAGTATGAGGATGTGAAGACTTAAGAACATCAACCGATATAAAAATATTGGGTGCGGGGAACATCGGAAATTTTCCTCACTTCGGACCAAAGTGGCATCTCCTTCCTCAGTAGGAATCAGCATTGGGCGTTGTCAGTACTTGGATGGGTAACCGTTTTGATCTAACTGATTGTTTCATCATTTTTCAAAATAAATTTTATAGATTATTATTATTATTTATTTTATTTCATTTATTTTATTATTTGAATTTAGGCGGTATTTTGACAAATGTAAACAAACTTAGACGTCTTACAGTCTTACAAAAGTATCGCACTAATTAATAATATTTTTGGCTTATAACTTTTAAACTAATAACTCGAATTTGATTTGTTCCTTATTTTTTTACCAGTTCCAACGATATGCTTTATGTCAAAAACGTATTTATACTTTCAGTATAATTAAACGTTCAAGTCTCAAATTTCAAAAGTTGATAACTTCAAAATGGAAGCCAATATCAATATTACAATTGGTGCATTAGTCTGTCATACAATAGAGGCATATTCATGCCAAATTTCAACTTGATCGGACCACTTTTAGATTTTTTAAAATGTTTGCTGACAACGAACAGGGTTCAAGATGGCGGAAAATTTTTATTTTTCGGGAGGCACAACTAGAAGAGAGAACTGATTTTTTGCTAAGTTTCAACTCTCTAGGATAAATACCCTGGGCGCTACAATGATAACATACATACACACATACAGACGTCATGCTGAAAACCACTCAGGATGTCTTAAAAACAGCGAAAATGGAAAACTCAGTTGAAATCTCGAAATAAATTTTTTTTTTTGGATGAAAACAATAATTTTCCTTCTAGAGGTGAAGAAAATTAAAAAGTAGAGTAAGGATGTGAAGGCTGAGTATACTGGAAGACCAAGGAGATTTAAACTTAGTATACATATGACGATGCGTCATCCCGCAGCCTAGTTTTGAGTTGGAGAATGTTGACGCTAGCATAATTTTTTAAGTCCTTTGCAACATATTATGAAATTTTTATCATTACTGAATTAGTAGAGCATTAAATATAGTGTGATTAATAATTTGCGTGCACCGTTGTGGTTGATTATGATTGCTACATTTTCATTAGTATTTTCCAGCCGCAAGTTTTTGTGTAAAGAATCATAATATATATTAAAATATATCTTTCGATAGCATTTATATTTAAAAACAAATGCAATACCTACGATTTCTACACTGCTCTTTGAAATGACGTATTATATAATACTCAATTTCTGATCGATATGGCAAATAAGTATCGACAACTATTTACGCTTTCGTAAATTGAAGATTTAAATATTTAAAAAGAAAAATATAGTATATATATTTTCAAAGAAAACAATATAATATATATATTTTAACTTAGACTGTTAACAAAATAACTTGACAACAATGGTTTTTCTATGGTTTCATTGCATGGGAGTAATTTATTTATTTTAAATAAATTTCTCTTCGCTACAGTATGATTTCTATTATTAAAAAATTCTGAATATATTATGTATGGAGAAAATATTATTTATTTTAAATTATTTTTCCAAAAAACGTTTTTTTCCTCTTTATTTTAATGTCATTGTTGATACCATAAAAATAAAAGCTATTATATTTCATTTTAAGTTTAAAAAATAAGCGACGTAAAGGAAGTTAAAAGTGTACTTAATTAAGAATAAAAATGTATAATCTATACATCTCTTCACAAAAACGTCGTCGGGGTTGTTGGTATACCAAAAGACATGTTGACAAGAAATTTCAAGATGAAATTCAAATTTTTCACCTTGAAAGTCACAAGAGAGAAATTTCTCTTTGGCTTGGAATGTTCAGTGGTTTTGGCTTTATTCATCGGCACTAAACATATGCTGATTAACTTCTGTGAGCTGGATTAGAATGCGTGTAAAGAATTTTCCCAAGGACCATCAACAACCTCCAGGCACCCTTCATACTTGGATCTGGTCACTCCACAGTTTTGGATTATATTCCTGACCTGATGTTGTCTTTCTATGAAGATGTTCTTCTCACTTTGTATTTTCTTTTGTCAAACCTTGACCTGATGAATGACGAGTGGGAATGTAATTTTATGTATCTAGGTGACAGCCCGTATGCGTATGCATATGCATGTGAATATAAAGTATTTCTTTTTTGTAAAAAATGCCTAAAGCAGATGATAAACCCCATAATTTGGCTCACAATTTTCTAGCTCGTCACTTTATCTTAACTTCTGGATACTTGATATTGGACGTAACATTTTTCCTGTTTTTCTTATAATGTTCTTTCTTACCTTGTTGAATGCAGCATATAGTTGTCCATAGGTAAAAAAAAGGATTAGACAGAACAATAATTTTAATTTTATGCTTTAGATAGGGTCCAGGGTAGCCGAGCGTCTTAGGGCGCTTGCTTAGCTATCAATAAGTCGAGGCAACTCGAGGTCGTGGGTTCGATCCCGTGCCATGATACTCTGAATCGCATAAATGAATCGCGGACGGTACAGGTTGAGGGACACTCTCTATGGGGACTCTTCCCCCACGCTTTGACGCACTATATAGCTTACTAATGACCACACCATACTCGCTTCGGCGGTACAATGTACAAATGTATGATGTGTGAAGTAGCTGGAACTCTCCACACGGGGCATAAAAAGGGCCTAATTGCAAGGTTCGAACAAGTGGTTCGTCCTACCCGTTCTAGTAGAAAGTACTAGATACTACACTACTAGGTAGAGTCATGGGATTTGTTGATTGTTATACCAAACGACATTTTAAATGGGAATTGTAATTTGTTTACATTTAAAGATTAAGAAGTTAGTTTTGTCTTCACAGGTGACCGCCAAAGATACTTAATACTTTACTACCCATAGCTTATACTTTACTATTCTTATCTTATACAAAATTATGTGTAGAAGTTCTGCAAATAGTTTTCAATTTCCAAGGACCGAAATCTTCAGTAAACCGAAATGCTTGGATCCAGTACATTCGTCACTTTTTAGATACATGCATCTTCACAGATGACCAACAAAGATACTTAATACTTTACTACCCACAGCCCACAGCTTATATTTTACTATTCTTATACCATATAAGGTGTTGAAGTTCTGCAAATAGTTTTCAAATTCCAAGGACCGAAATCTTCAGTAAACCGAAATGCTTGGATCCCTTATTCTCCTCACTTTTTATGTACAGTCCCTATCTTGTCTGTCCCATGTAGTTTTTCTTCCAAGCACCACTATCTTCAATTGACATAATTGATTGGATCCAGTACATCCCTTACTTTTGATGTAAAATTCTTATCTTGTCTCCCTATGTAAGAGTAGTTCTTATTCTGTATAGAGCTTCTGCAAAGAGATTTTCAAGAGGACTCATTTGAACTTATAAGTTTAAATCCATGAACACACATCCATAAATCCATCCAACACATAATTTTTTAGCGTTGTAAAGCAACGATGGAACGAAATGGATGTTTAGAAAATGGTTAGGAATGTTGAAGGATTATATATATTTCTGGAGTTTTTATATGCCAAAATGAAAAAAAAAAAAAATCCATGAAAATTTCAAAATTGAATTTTCCCGTTTTCACACTATTTGCTCTCTATACAATATAAATATTATGTAAAATTCGAAAATGGCTAAAGTAAAATTATCACGGTACTTTTGTTTTAACGCTAAAAATCGTTAGGGGAAGTATGTATAAGATTTTAGAGGGAGGTATGATTTGTGAAGGATGTCATTGTCATATACAAACATTTTTGGTCGTAGCAGTCCCCATTCTGAAGCTTCCTTTGTCATTGACCTATTTCACTGTGAAATTTATAGAGCTGTACTTAATATTTTCCATTTAAACTTGCTTTGATATCTAATTATATGCATTGTCTGTATACAACTACTGATGCATGTAAAATAAAATAATGCGTTAACATCAATGATGATTTGATGATATTATACTAAATACTAATGTGTAAACAAACAATGTTAGATTATATTGTATACTTATGTCTATCAAATGTTCCATGCTATACATTAAATTAATTCATTTATACATTAAATGCATATACTTATAATGTCATATTATTAATATACGTCCATCATGTTAACTATTTGTATAGGTATATGCGTATGCATGCCATAAAGTATATATACCTCAAATAACCCTATAATAATCCCCTTTATATGTTTCATATATTTATTTGTCTCACGATAGATCAGTACGGTGTGTGTTTAGCAACCCATTCTATTTGGGCAGCATCACTGTTATTTTTGTGAATAAAGTGTTTCTCTCTTGATATATCAATAAACTCACATAATGTCTACATTAATTCTAATAATATAAACTATTTTGATGTATTAATAAACGGACATGACGTTAATATACATTCTATAATATAAACTGTTAAAATGATATATCAATTAATAAAATATATTAATTAATAACAAATAATATTTACATAACTTATTTAATAGGAATATTAAACCTATATTGATATTATGTTGATGTATCAGTAAACGCACATACCTTTTTATACAGTCAATATATTGATAGACAACATGACGTTTTGTTATATATACATGGTAGATATGTTAATTTGTGCGACGTAACTTTTATATAAATTATATAATATTCTGTTAATATTAATAATAACGTAACATTTATTGTATATCTTACACTAATAAAATATATATTAGATTTTAAGATATTTATTACATATATGTATTTATTCAAATAAGTAAATAGCTTTACTAATAATAGTAGTGTTAACGTACTAAATAATATTATTTAATATCGTTGGATTTTTAGGGTTACATTATCTTAGTATAACGCGCAATTTGACGGAGCGTAATAATTGTCATTTAACCTTCAACGTTACCTCCAATGTAATTTTGCTATTGACTAGATATTAGTAAATCGAATTATTAGTAAATCTAATTCTGACCGCTAAGAGTTCCTTCTGACATTAATCTTATCCATGTATCTTTCAATTGTTGATGGTTAGTTTCGATCAAATTATACAACATGTAATTTTGTAGCGTTGTAAAGCAACGGTGGAACGAAATGGTTAGGAATGTTGAAGGATTTTATACATTTCTGGAATTGTTATATGCCAAAATAAATCACATAAAACGACCTTATGAAATATTTTTAATTAAATCAAACTCGTTTATAAGCACCTTAATTATTTTGAAGGTGTTCATAACTTAAAATTAATTGTAATTACAATTAAAACATACCTCAGGGAGTTCATCAGGGACCTTTCCCATCCATGATAGTGTGAGTATTGTGCAGTCACATTTCGTGCTTTGACTCCGCTCGAAGTGCAAGTGCATTTGGCGGAATGCACCACGGTGCAGCAATGAGCTTTTCCCGTAAGCACGTATATCTTTGATTAAAAACTAGTTTTCACTCCGTTCGATTTTTTCTTTTCCGCCCACGATATCATGGATGTAAGTTTTGTTTCGAGATTTTTTTGTAAAAAATAAAAAAAAAAAAAAACACGTATAATTTAAATAGAAGATACCCGTTCCACCTGGTAGGTAGTCGGGGAGGTTATATCGTGAAGATATACTAGTCCAGCATTTCACCGTTCCCTACGTCTAACTGCCCTCAAATCCCCCCCCTTTAGCTACCCTACACCCTCCCTGTTGGAGTTTCTCCCTCCTTCCCCAGCCAAAAGGGCTACCAGATATTGATTTTACTTAAGCGCCCTACGGGATTGAAAGAGGGTGGCCCTTTACTTCTTCTAACCTCAGTGTTGCCAACTTGAAGGATGTGTTTATCACTAACAAAAATCAAAACAAATAACTAAACACACAAATTAAATTATGTCTTCCAAATAATCTATTCAAACCAAATAATAACTAATCGAACAAAATTGAATATTAATTGTTTTTTCTTAAAATATAATAAGAAATAAATTATATTTAGTATCACAAAATACATTATATTTCCTATCTAGACTCATAGTTAGATATTAAAAAAAAATTTAAATTCCCAAACCCCCAAAATTTTTTTCCGGGGAAGCGCCCCCCCCCCCCCCCCAGTAACCCGTAGTTAGTTAGTAGGTAGTAGACCTATCGACATGGGTTCAAGTTTGGCTCTCGGTGGCCTTGCATAAAGAGTTAGTGTGCCACGGCTATCAGTAATTTTTTTATAGTGTGCCATAGGCTAAAAAAGTTAGGGAAACACTGCCCTCATAGGTTCTTAGTATATTTCTTTACATGCGGTAACTTGAAAATACCAGTATTTTTGAGCGTAAGGCTTAGGCCCGAAATCATTCAACTTTCCTAATTCCTTTTTTAAGAAAAAGGTTATTTAAATTAAGCAGTAAATATTACAGAGTAAGTAGTAGAAAAAAAGACATAAGCAAGAATTCAAAAATAAATTAAATGTGCATTTATGGAAAAAATGAGTGTATTGGTCTTCAACTGAAAAAACGCCTAAGATATGTCATCTATTATCGTCCTTTCCGGTGATTTGCATATTTTTTAATAAATGCAGGACTTTCAACGAAAAATTGTAATTTTTCCGCTTGAAACACTCTGATTTCAATTTTAAATCCCCCAGTATTCAGAAAAAGAATTATATTTCTGTAATATAGGACTATTTTATTATTATTGATTTGTAATTATTATTATAATTATTTATTTTTATTATTGCTATAATTTATAACTCTTGGATGTAACGTTATTTTATTACCAAAGATAATACAACAGCGAAAAGTATTTATACTATAGAGTAATTGCACACATGCATATTATGTATAATTTTTATATTTTTATAGGTACATCTTTGAATCAATATCGTATCCTTTAAGAATTCTTCTTCATAAGAATTATATTTTATTTCAAGTTTCACGCTCTAGAGATAAAAAAAAAATATCAATCTAATAAAAGTGAAGTTGTGTGGGAGAGAGTGTAGGATTGAGGATTTTCTATTATAAAACTAAGTTCCAAAAACCAATATATCAGACTTTGATTTCCAGAGAGGGGATAGAATTCCCCCTTAATGACTTATTGATGGATGAGATAAGTGCTTGATCGTCCTTTCAGTAATGACCCTTGATGTCGAACAGAATGCGAAGTGAATTGGTTGATGTGTCCACCACCAGGTGGGGATCTAAAGGGTGGCAAGGGGTGGGTAGCCTGCCACGGTCAGAAGTTATAGAGGTGCCCAAGGTTGTTATCAATAGAACCGTGCAATAAACGGAAAATGAGAGGAAATTAATAATAATTTTTTATAATCAATATTATATGAGTACATTTATTTGATATATACATAATAAGAAAAAGAGTAGAAGTATCCCTGTTTCCACTCTTGAGCGGAAAGAGTATTTCTCGAGCGTCTTTCTCGACGAAACAAGGCACGAGCGTCTGATTGGGTCTGACACACCAGGTCGCTGTGGAAGCTCAAATACTTCGCCCCTTTCACATACCTACTTACCCTTAAATCTTTTGTCAGTGTGCACAATTTCAAAGCCGCTCGGAAACAATACTTTGTGCTGGCTTGAGTCATCCAGGCCAGCACTTTTATAGGCCACACACGTCTAACACCATGTGTGCGCAAACATTTTGACCATGTATGGGGGCCTTAAGATGACTAGTGATGCCCACTTCTTGCTCCATAAACTGGAAACACTATAATGTTTTAATCATTCGTATTTGTCTTTGTTGTTCATTTATTTAATTGAAATTGTATGTAGTTTTTATAGACATGTCGTACGCAACTGTAGTAAGTGATATATAAATAATTAACTCTAGTCTAGTTTATTATAAAACAATCTGTCTAAACACAAGTATAGAAATTAAATTTAAATACTTTTTATGTTAATGACATAATCATGACATAATGACAAGAATGTGTTTAAAATTTTGATATAAGTAATATATTAGTGTTATAGTTATAAGTAAGTTCTATTTGAACTGGTGATTATGATAGATGACCGTACACAAAGTTAAGGATGGCTGCAGATGTAAAGGACTCAGAGATAAAGGTGGCTGAAGATGTTAAGGACGAAAAGGAGGTACTTTACTTCCCTGGAGTAGACGAGGGAGAGTGGTGTGAGAAAATCTTCTACAAACAAGATGAAATCCAAAGCGTTAAAACTGCTGATTTCTATAAAATTGATAACAAGTTGCCATACAGATTTAAGTATCCTTGTATGTAACATTTTTATTCTTTTACGATTATGTTAGACAAACTTTAAAATCCCAAGTCTCTGAAATGAAGAACTTACTAGGCTCTTTCAATAATAGTATGAAGTTAAAACCACACTGATTTAGGTTCCTTTTATGCCTTAAGGGGACTCAACCAATATAGTAATTTTGAAATTTGGATGCTTTGCCTTCACTTTTCCCTAAACCTGGGATTTATGTTAGTTTTCTATTTTTAATCCATGTTTTTCTTCTATATATTGATTAAAACACTATACGTCCAAAGTACCTATTCTTCTTGTCGCTATTCACCAGAATTGCAACCAATTTTGTACTAATGATTATTATTTTAGACACATGCCAAAAAAGTGAAAGCTTAAAAATATGTCCTAATATATAACAAAAATGTTTTTTTGTTCAATCACAAACAGTCCATCAATTATAATTTATAGCAAAACAAAGATTTGAAACAGAAGAATGTAATTCGGGTTGATTATAGGGTAAATGCCACTTTTCATGTAGTACAGACACATGTCGTGTAGCTGTTATCTTGTTAATTTTAGTACGCAAACAGTTCTAAAGCTTAAGTTAAGTTTTAGGGGTTGAAAAACCCATATTAGAATAATTTTCCATTGTTATATTGCAAATTAAGGGTAATTTTTACATGTTAAGAGCCTTTTAGTGAGGATAGGGTTAATATTATGTCCAAGCAGTTGAGGGTAGTTCAGCTAATCCCATGAGAAGGGTAATAATGACTGCTGGATGTCGCATAGGTAATTTTTCGATCAATAATTCTTCTTCATAGCCGAAGGTTTTCCCATAATGCAGCTGATGATAATGTTTTATCCTTTTCCTAATAGCCTGTTAAGTACACCAGTTAAGTCCAAAACTGTGACGTAAGAATGCCGATTGAAATCTTTATAATTGCTTTAGTTTGTTTGTATAATTGTTTAACTAAGTTAGCACTCACTTTGAAATAGGGTACTATTCCGTGCAGTGTGGAGAGTACATACTATTTTATTTTTAATTTTAAGGAAATTTTGAATCTCGATTAGTATAGTTCTGTTTAAATGTGCAACTGTTGCCCTGTTAAAAATAAAACAATCAATATTTATTGGTTCTTACTCTGAACATCGTTATTAGCTTTCTTACTATTTTTACTTACTGCCCGTGATTTTAGCTTCCTCCATATTTGCCTCTATTCAATTTAGTCATCTACTTTAGATCTTCATCTTACGCCCATAATGGCTTATATCCTGAATGACTTTTGCGAGGATGTCCTGATCTTCTCTCATCGAGAGTAATCTTGATCTAGCTATCCTTACCGTTTCACACATGCGCTGAACGTGGCGCAGCTATCTCACTTTTAAGTTAGTAGCTCGTGGTTACTTTGACCTCTAAAACATTTCCTAACATTTCCTGACCACTAAACATGACTTGTGACCTCTAAACATTTCCTTCTCTTACAGCTCAATAAATCTTCCCCATAATCCTTTTTTTAAATATTCTGAGAGGATTATGTTTGGCTACTATGAGAGTCCATGTTTCAGCTCCATATGTTATGATGGAACGAACCAATGTCTTTGAAATTTTGAATTTACTTTTTCTTGAAATGTACCGATTTGTAAATTAGAGTCAACTAAATGTCTAAAGGTCGATTAAAATAAGCTTGAAAAGTGTCAACTTGATTCGAGTAGAAGTTAGCACGATACGGTCTGTTTCCAGATACTCCAGATTGCAAATTAGAGTAAAAAAAATGAAATTTTCAGCTTGAATACTTTTCCTGATAACAGGACTCATGATGTTATCACCACCAACTCACGTCCAAATATGTGTAGCTGTTCGCCCCTCAGAAACACTTTCCTTCCACCTGAAGATACTTTGAAGTGTTTTCCTCATTTCTAAGGTGAACTGACCATATATTTTGTGTCACCTTGATTCAATAACTGCCCTACAGCAAGGCACTCTGCGCCATCATGGTATAGAATTTCTGCAGCATCTAGTGTTCCATATTTGAGTAGTGATAGTGATAAATAAAACATTTAAATGAAGTATTAAGTTAGCAGGAACTTAAGTTATACAACTTGCAATTTAAAATTTAAAATCTCTTTAAGAGTACAATTTGTGATAATTTTTTCACTTAAATTTAACTGACTAAATTCATCATTACGACATCTTAACTTTAAGTTGTTCAGAAATTGTGCTTATTACTTCTTTTAAGACCTCCTTTTGTTTGGACTAAACTTTTCAAGAGAGTTTAGGAGTCAAAACTCAGTGATAAGCAGTGAACAACAGCAATAAAAAACATCTTAAGTAAAAGAGCGAATGTATAAGACGGATAACTAGAATCTTGAAGAGCTATAAATAATTAAACAAAAGAAGCTCCTAAGAATGGCTTTCAAGATGAAGCAAAGCTCTAAAACTATTTTCCTTCGTTTTACTGCCATTCCTTGGCCCTATAAAAATATTCTTCGCTGTAAAATATCGGGTGTTTTATTACCTTGGGAATGCTTTTACGGCTTTCCGGTCCCTAGAGTCTTAGAGATAGGCCCATTTCTAAATAGGCCTCGTATCTCAATAAAGAATTGACCTTATTCCTAATACAGATCTTGTATAAAGGAAAAATTCGCGGTCTTATAAAAATGCATTCTTTCGTTGTATACGTTTATGTAATGTCTGTCTTTACTACTGGACAGTGGATGCTGGATTTAATGATTTCATGCATTACATTAGTAAAATCTTTGCATAAGTAGCTAATTTATGTTGTTGATTAGACTAGATTGTTGTTGCTGTCATTAGGGAACATTTTTGGTCATGTGTCTGTCGATCTGTCTGTCATTCAACATTTTTGCGAACTCGTCAAATTTTAATGAAATTTGCATAGTTGGTAATATTTTACCCATTGTTGGTCGTTGGACCTATATTAATTTAAAATTTCTGCTTCTATTGCTTCCTTCCTTGTTATTAATAAATTTAAACTTGTAATTAGTGAAATGGTCTCCTAATTAGTGAGTGCAAGCTTCGTCCCGAACATTAATTATAATGTACGACCATTATTACGAATCATCAATCAATTCATTAATGTTACGACCCATTATTGTCTAATTTATTTTTATTTATTTTTATTTTTTCAATATTGTAAATCCATCACAATTGTTTTTGTTTGTTACACTATTAAAAGGTTCAATTAAAATATATATGAAAATTCGCATATGCTATTGAAACTAATGTTGGACAATCTGAGGGTTACTCTCGATAAACCATCTGAATTCCTGCAAAATCGGATGTTATCTTTAAAATATATAGGTGTGAGTGTGTGTGTGTGTGGGAGAGAAATGAATGGGCGAAATTCAGGGGACCAACAAACAACTGGCTTATTGTGACCCACCATCTAAATTTTATCCAAATCAGACGATACGTCAGATAGACACGAGACCAAAATGTTCCATGATATCTGAACAAAATTTTTTTGGACTTCTTGGACATGAAAGAAACCGTTCTTCAGAATGACCACATTGCTTACGTTACAATTGGTAGACTCAGTAGAAAAAAACTGGGGGGCTCAAAGCATAACTTTGTAGGGAAAAGATTTCGAACTCAAATACAAATTTACATTTATTATTCAATGTACTTCTTTCTTTGAGAGGGAAAAAGTCATGTTGTAGACACATAAACTAGTTTTGTAATGGCTTTTCCCATTTTCCTTTTTTTTAATAATATTAAGTTGACCTTTTCTTGCAAGTATATACATGGTAAATAAATGTTGAACCATATATCTTAAAATTCTAAAGGTCTTTGAGTATTTTGGGTTTTCACTTCTTCTATAGTCCATAAAAAGCTATAGAAGTAGCAACATTTTTCTTTCTATTGAATGTTAGGATAGAAGCCGGGTCGCCCTGCTTAGAGGCACTTAACTACCTGCCCCACCAACTCGCCCCTCATTACTTGTCCTCAACCCAATTTCCCTTTGTATAAGTGAAAAATTGTATTTGGTCCTTTGACTGGGTCTCGAACCCGGGCTCTTCTTATTTCCGGCCCTGAGGTCATCCAATTAAGTTGGAGAGTTCTCTTCTCTAACCATCAGCTGTTTTAATCTTCTCTTCAATGTTGCTCTTTTTAAAACAGATATTTTTAAATCTTTGACTAGAAGTTTTTGAACGACGAATTCTTCGATTAGAAATCTCTTATTCAGATATTAAAATACGAGTAGTTAACATAATTAGATTATCGTATCATGTTGTTAGGTTTGTTCCAACCTTCTTATTTGTTCCGTACTTTAAATCGTCTCACGAAAAATTTTTAGGACAGGTTTTTTTGCGCCGCGCTTACTTTGTACTGTTATCAAAATTTTATCGGGTTGAAACGGGTTTGTGACTAATTATGACACAGTATTAAAAACACTTGAAGAAAACTTAACAGAAAGGGAACCTTCCTGTAGACATTTGTGAAGATTGGCATAAATGCACATGTCGTTCCAACTGGTTCTTGGTTTTGGCTGAGGGACGTAGGAAGAGCGTACTGTAAACAATTAACAAACGATCTATGCATAGCTTGGAGGACGGTACGGTATACGGTCCCCAGACGAGTTAGAACGGCTTTTACCCATTGTGCGTACCTTTAAACCCTATTGTAAACAATAAATGTACACGTCGGTTTACATGGATAATGCGCAAAGTTTGCTTGTTTAATTGTCCAAAAGGTTTCTCCAGCAAACTGATTTCACCCGATAAAAGACCAGAAGTTATTGGATCTAAAGATATGATGATTAATTTATTAGGGTTTATAATCTATAAACGTTAGATGAGGTTGCCCTTTAAAGTATTACCTACATTAAAACTATGTTTATAAGAATTATTAGAAATTTATTAATGGTTATTTATTTCCAGACGCTCTGAATACATACGGCTGTCAAGGGGAACCAGAGACTATAGATTCACATTACCGTACTACGAGCTCTGATTACGGTTACTATCGGCCCACTGTTCATACAGTATCAACTAAATATTTCCCTAAGAATGCTGCTTTTACTAAATTCATGACCGGGCGTAGAAGCCGTTCTACAAGACTTAACGCTTGAATTAGTAAATAAAATAATAAAATAAATTTTATTATAATATCTGGTTTACGATTTGTTTACGATTAGTAATTATTTAATTGATTACTTACTAACGCCAAACCTTGGAATAGGCTGTCCAATACATGTCACGTTTACTCGTTTTACATCTGCTTGTCGCCCACCATATTGGCCGCTATCTTGAAAATATTACGTGTATTATTTTAATAGTTGCATATTCTTTTTCTACACTTCAAGACCTTTAAATTGATGTATAACATGCCATGGTAACTAAAAACTTTTTTTAGTCACCCGCTATATTGGCCGGGCCGCCATCTTGGAAATACTAAGTGTAAAAACTCCAAAATTTGCCCAGTTGTCTAAAATGCCAAGATGTACCTGTGTGCCAAAATTCATGTTTCTAGCTATAGTAGTTTATGAATTTAAACAAGCCAACGGACAGACAGACAGACAGACAGAGCCGTTATAAAAGGTTTTTTTTTACTTTGTACAAAAACCTAAAAAGTGATATTCCTCAGTCAAATTAACTTTTAAGACAAAAACTGTATTCCTTTCTGTATTTTACATAACACAGATCATGTTAAATTTTCAATGAAATAGTGTACCAAACTAAAATAGTTCCTTTCAATCAAGTTAACAAGTAGCGTGCAGGTGCCGGCATATTAGTGCATTAATTTCTCTGTTGCTAAGTGTTTTTAATTGAAGTAGTGCATAGTATGGACCAATAATTATAATTCATTTAAAATATCGGGATATTAGATGATTTTTTTAAAAAAATAAGGGGGAACACTTCATACTAATTTCCGTATATTTCGATGCTAACTTGCCTTATGTATCTCCATTATAAAGTTATTTTGAGTCTAAAAAACTATAGTTGCAGCTAAAGGGAGCCAGCGTGACAGAGGTGCTCTAAAGATGATTCCTTTAGTGGGAAGTAGACTAGATTATAAATCCCTTTTGACGCAGAATTTTTCCAAGAAAACTTATCAATTATGCACATAATTAACCACATTAAAATATAAACTATTTTATCTATAAATATCATATATTACATGCAAAGTAAGTACATATTGTGATATATAAATTTTATACCCCCTTGCACAATATAAAGATGTGGTTTGTGGTTTTTGTGTATACCAATCGAATATAATTACAATTACATACGTGATGTATAAATCAAGCATTAAAAAGTTTCCAAACGATCTTTATCATTCAACTAGATCAAATAAAACGAGAGAAATAAATTCTTCTATAATCTATCTGAGTCAATGGAATTGTATCCTTAAATATTAAAAAGCTACAAGTCTGAGGCACCCAAGAATCGATATACCTTCGCTACAATCATAGAGTTCAAACTCTTGCAATTCTCGACAATAATACTTAACATTGCCTTAACGTCTATCCAACATTATGAAAGGAAAAAGTTCCCAATGTCAAGTTTAATTTGAAAGAAATCTTACAAGGAGCAACACCTGGTCCAATTTTATTAATAATGTTAACCTTTAAAAGCAAGGTTTTTATTCTGTTTGATCATTCAGTTGTTGAGAAAAATAACGCTTATTGATTTGTTACAATATAGTTTTTACTTAAAAACTAATTTTATTGTGTAGGTTTGTTTTATATATATATGAGCCGTTATAAAAGGTTTTTTTTTACTTTGTACAAAAACCTAAAAAGTGATATTCCTCAGTCAAATTAACTTTTAAGACAAAGANTTCATATAATAATGATATAACTAAAATTTGATTGAATGTTTTTATATTGTTAAGCTCAATTGGATTAGTAAAACAGGGTTAATTAGCCCTTCAAGAAATTTGAGAACATCCAGCCAAACACAAACAAACAAAATCGAAACTAATATAAAGAATTTATTTAGATAGGAATTTATTTAGATCTAATTCTACTTATAATTACTCTTGTAATTATTATTAATATTCATTGCTATTAAAATCGTAATTTTCAACCAGCTTAAAATTATTGGAAAACATTAAAATATTATTCGGCAATTTTAATTGTGTTTATACTAAAATACTGGATTTAATCAGTAAAGATTTATGTGAATAACACTGGAATGAAATTAGGCTTATTTTAGTTAACTATGCTCGATCTAAAACGCTGAATTTAATCAGTAAATATGTAAGAAATCACACTAGAAAATGCATTTGATCATTTTAATATACTATGTTCGTGCTAAATTAACGATTTAATCAGCTAATCTAATTTAATTAATTAAATTTAAGCAGTCAATTTCATTTGAAAATCAGACTAGCATTAGATGGTATATCACTGTCATTTTTTTTAATATTGCTAAATTTAAACAAAGGTCAAATCTAGTTGACAAGATGATTATTTTTCTAAATATGGTAATAAGTATAGACAGTTAAAATTGTATTTTATAATTTATTATATTATAAAATTATATTTGTAATATTGTGTATTTTTATATTATAATAATATGACAGCGTATAATGCTTCTTACAATTACATACTTGTATAATAGAGATCATATTTTATTTAATACATCGAGATAATTTTAAGAAGTGTTATATTCATCTTAAATTTCTTCTGATATGATATAATCGTTCTTTGTTTGGTAACTTATATAATAATTGTATTATTTTAATTTGGTGCGTTGGATTCCTTGGTAGGAATAAGTATAACAATCTTTTTGTTTTCATGGTAAAGTCCGTAACTTAAAAGAAGTTGACACTTTTTGATGGATGGTAGAATTTAATATTGTTCAAGTACCGATCTTTACCAGAAAATCTAACGAAAGAAATTAGTAGTACCAGTAGCTCCAAGGGTCGGAATAATAGCTTCCATAAGAATAAGGATAACCACCGTATCCGTAACCTCCTGAAAAATATAGAAAAGTTTCAGAACATAATTTGTTTGTTTATATAATTTGTATGTACTATCCTTAACATCAGAATTTTGCCAAATTTTAAAATTAATTTTAAAAAATAGCTGAACTAGAGTTAAAAATTTGTTCTTAACACTCTTAACATCATATTAAGGTATACATGAACCACCAAATCTTCCGCTTTGCATTTCTGTTTTAAGTTAATAACTAAACGTAGAATTTTTGTAAATTTTTGTCACGTGACATCACGTCACGTGATGTCACGTGACGTGATGGTAGTGTGTTTCCGCCTTTACTCTGCTTTTGACTACATTTACAATTTTCTAATAAACTTGATTTCCCGGGAAAGCTTATAATGGACAAATTTGATGTGTAGCCGTTGCAATAAACGTTTTAATCAAAATCAACGAAACTGTTTTAAAATTTTTTAAAACATTATTCAGAATTTTTATGTTACCATTGCCCATAAATTAAGATCTAATACTGGTACACTTCTTATTTCCACTTTGAGATACAGTAGAATCCCGATATATCGTATCTTCAAGGGGTCGAAGAAAACATATGATATATCGAGTAGTTCACTAAATCAGGATTATGAAGTATTGATGGTAAAAAAGAAAAATTAATTTAATAATTAAGACACACAAAGAGATTTTATGTTTTGCACATAAAAATCACTGTGCATGATCATAAAAAAAATTAATTATGTACTTGGTTTAAAAAATAATATAAATTGTTTTTGAATTAAACAATTTGTTCGGGTGTTATGCATAGCATTTTATCCGAGTAGAACAGAAGGTAAACAATCAAATCTTGGAAAATGGTCCCCTCTTTTAATATTCGTTTGACCGCCATTTTTCTCGGAATTATAAGAGTTATTCCTTCACCTAGAATCTAGGCTGTCCAGGAATTACATTTGGTTTGGACACAATCACACTCTCCTTGAGTCTTTGTTTAATGTCGATCAAACGACACGAGTTCTAATTTTTTCCCCGAAGAATGTTCCCTCCAACAGGTTCCTTTGCAATGCGGAATTGATAAAAACCATTTAACTAATGCTTCCTCTAATTGTAGTGAAGTCTGATGTGTTGTTAATATTTTTTTCTGAGTAAAGTAAAACAACAGATATAGGTAGTGAAATAGCAAAATCTTGGAAATGGCCCCCTCCATTCATACGTTTTATCGCGATTATTCTCAGAATTATACGAGTTATAAGACGTTTTTGTTCACCTCGAAAGGGAAAAAATACGTTATACTGAGGGGACCGAAATGCATTTGTTTTATACCAATTATCGAGATTTTTTCAAGGGACTGGCAATAATATACGATTTATCGGGATATATGATATAACGGGATACGAAATACCGGGATTCTACTGTATATGATTTTTCCATCCAATAAAGGAATAAGTTTAACATAAAATCTGTAGAAACTACTAATTTTGGGTCTAGAATGTTTTTCCAAAATAAAAGATAAACTTTTATGATGGAACAATAGATTTGAGGAATTTCCTCATATTTATTAACCGATTTTTATGTAAAAAGGGTTAAGGTATTGTAACATAGTCAAGAGATGGGTTCCACATTTTCGAGCCCTTTCTCTCTGCATAACATTTTTTAAAGGGAATCCAAAAAAAAGTACATCGCATAATATATTAAAGAATAATGTAACATCTAACCTTGGACACTAAAAAATTCAAGTTAGACCCTCATACATATTCTCTAGACTCACACTCACTCCCTGTCATTCTCCCTTGAGTTGTCAATGTGTTACATCTTTCTGTTTAATATTTACTTTGTTTTGTAGGTTTGCAGGCTGTCAATTTCGTTAGGGTGTATTTATTTAATCACAATACTTTATCAACCCTAGAATATTCTAAATATTTAGGAATATATTCATCAATCTAAAGTTCGTACATAGAGAAAACAGAAAAAATAATAAATAACTGAAAAAGTAAATGAATATTAACACCAATAATAATCCTGTACAGACCATGCGGAATAAAAAACATCGATGCAAATTTTACAGAATTTTAAAGATGAAAATATCGTCTGAATATTTTTAATTTCATATATAAATATGAAATTTGTGGAAATATATGTCGATAATTGAAATATCATAGTAAATGTATTAAGATTTTTTTCTTAAGTATCAAAGCTTAAGAAATATTAAGCCAGTCTAATACCATAAAAAATATTTGTTGTTAAATATTTTTAAACATCTTACGGACAGATCTTAAAACATTGCTTGTTGGCAAATGCTACAAGCATTTTTTACGGGCAAATGTTACAAACATATGGTACATTAAAGTGCTTTAACTTTTTTTAAACATTTTCCTTCATACAAATGAGTATACAAGCCGAAACAGACGAAAATAATTTGTCTGAAAACACCTCTACACAAGATTGCTTGCCTGCAATAATGTTTTCTATTCTATTTTGGAATCAACAAACTACATTACATGCACAGCACACTCCTGAAGATGCTTATAGCATAGGAGATGAAGCGTCAGAAAACACATCGGACATGGTACAGTTAGTAACCGTACCATGTTCGATGTGTTTTCTGGACATGGTAACTACTGTACCATGTTCGATGTGTTTTCTGACGTTTCGCCTCTTTTGCTGTAAGCATCTTCAGGGACAAAAACGTTAATGTTAGCATGAACAACATGTACACCTCTGAAGATGCCTCCACCACAGGTAGCGAAACGTTGGAAAACTCTTCGAACATGACGCGATGTCCACCGTAAGACCTAAAAATCCTAGGGGTTAAATAAGTTTCGTAGTTGCAGGTAAATATTTGTTGATTTTTAAAGAAAATTAATGATAGTTAATTGAGCTGAGCGAAGCGAAGCTCTTATACTACACTTTGCGTTATTTACGATGCATACTCCTCCTGAACGGCTGAACCAATCTGCACAAAATTTGGCACGGTTATTGTGACCAACCACAGGAATGTATAAATCTGAAATGGTCCAAATTGGTACACAGGGGTACGAGGTACGGGGTACAAAAGTTTTCTCCTGAATCGCTAAACTAATCCGCACGAAACTCGGCATGGTTAATGTGACCAACTAAAGGAAGGTATAAATCTGAAATGGTCCAAATTGGTACACAGGGGTACGAGGTACAGGGTACAAAAGTATCCTCCTGAATGGCTGAACCAATCCGCAAGAAACTCGGCACGGTTAATGTGACCAACTAAAGGAAGGTATAAATCTGAAATGGTCCAAATTGGTACACAGGGGTACGA
>KZ651215.1:765684-778766 GCA_001010745.2 Gerris buenoi
AAAAAAAAAAAAAAAAAAAAAAAAAAAAAAAAAAAAAAAAAAAAAAAAAAAAAAAAAAAAAAAAACAATTTTATCCTTTCAATTATAATAATTACCGAAAAATTCATAGAAACAGTCTTTATTCATCAAATGTCAACACTTCGCTGACAGAATAGTCACTTTTAAGCACAATTCTCCGGTGATAATGACCGCCAAGCGATTATTATTCCGCAATATCGCAACTTTTGCTCTAATGACAACGTATCTTAAAATAAATGGGGGGTTGTTCCATGTGAAAAAGTATAGATTTTCAAGTCTACATTTAGATTAAGTTATTTCTAATTCTCGGACTAGTGTCTTTTTGATACTGTCATTTAACGTTGTTACAACTGAAAGGGGAGGTTTCATTTTCGTCAGTGAAGTTTATGCTATAAAAATCTAAAATCTTTTTTCGAATCCTTTTTATCATTGACCTAGGCCCTGAATAGAAGTGTCGATTTTTAACATTCCTAAAATCGTTAAATTTTGTTGGTTTTATCCGATTGTAACCTCGTTTTAAATAAATCATGTAAGTAAACTATATATAAGTGTTTTACTGTGTTATTTTCTTATTAATTTGTTAGTTTTCAACCCAGGTCTTCTAATATTATTTCAAGGGCAAATATGTTTCATCATTTTCGTTAATTTTCATTTTGTTTTCGTTTGGTAATTTGTTTTAGAAATAAAATGGATCTTAGTGAAGAACCTCAGGAAGGAAGACTAACTCAGAAAATTAAAGAAAACCCATTTTTCCCTATTGGTAAGTGAATTTACATAGTTCTATTTTTATTATTTACTCCGCCTTGAACTGTTTTTCTTTACAAAATTGACTTCAGCCACGGATGAAAGCCAACTTGTCTTACGTTCTTCCCGAAATATCTGTTAATTCTATTGTTAAAAAGTTAGCTATAATATTGTTCATAAATGTCAGACTAAATCCAAGTATGCAAACCTCTATATTTCTTTGTGCAATGCTTTTATTTTATACCTTTGAGTTCTTGTTCAGCCCTATTAATTTATAAAAAAATAAAGAAAAGTGAACAAAGGCTATACAGGTGTCACCTTGAAACTAGAATTTGCATTATTGATTTGTCTGATAATGATATTTTTGTTTTTATTGATCACTATCTCTGAATTTTTACTTCAAAATTGATTTTACATTTGTGCAGACGATATAATATAACGGCTCCCTTAGTTTAGAGTTTATTTGTTTCATGAATAACTGAATATCATAGGGTTCCTTGTAAAACTACCCATGCCCTTTGTTAACTAAAACCCTAAAGAAAACTCCTGTTGTGTTCTTAGTTGCATCAGCTGTCACTAAATAATACACAAGTGGCTGACTTTACCACTGATAATAACCTAATTCTACCATTTATACTAGATAAGTTTTAACTTTTAACACTGATTGGATAACCTACGTGACTACATTTTGTGTGCCCCTACAGTAGGTAAACAACTAGACTTAGTGCGTTGACAGCGCGGGAAATTGAGTGACACACAGATTGGCCAACCTCTCTTGGGGAAAAAATAAAGCCTAGCGAAAAAATAAAGTCTGTGGATAGGGGTGGGGCAGCGTTTATCCAGATGGCCTCTCTCCTCCACTAGAGACATTTATCTTTGCCTAGTTGGCCCGACCTTTTGTCTGGGAGATTCTCAAGCTCTCATTGGCTCATCCCTCCATTTGCTATTTTTTCCCGTGCTTTCAACGCACTAAGTCTAGTTGTTTGCCTACTGTATTGACATTTATTTTGCCTACAGTCAGATTATCTAAAGTTTTGACACTCATATTGGCCAACCTAAATGTTGAAAAAAATTAAGCCACTAAGCCTGTGCCGGGGTGGTCCGATGACATTTTTGTTTGCCTAGTTGGCTCGACCTTCTAGAATTCAAAATCCTGACTTCTCATTGGCTCCCCACGGATTTTCCCACGCTGTCAAAAGTCAAAACTTTAGATAATCTGACTGTAGTTGCCTGTCCTTTTAGACTCTAAAATCTTGAGCTCTCATTGGCCCCATTTTTTAATGTTCCCACACTGTCAAAAGTTAATACTCATCTTGTACTGACTGTAATAATTGTTGTAGGTATTTTATTTCGGCTATTCTGGAGGAGACGATACGGTCTGATACAACCATACGGGATACTTGCTTGGAATGTTTTATACACTTGACAGATTTTATCTCTTTTTGATTAAGGCCTCGCCCATTTTTCTAAGGCTCTCCCCAAACATGCTCTTACTCTCCTGATTTATTGTTATTTTGAGTTTAATAAAATAGCATCTCAAGTAGTATTACCGAGAACCCCACAATATACTTTACACACACACAATAATATAATAGCAATAAGTACATTTGATTTATCAGTGTTGCCATTAAATTCACATATCCACGGTAAAATGGAAGTTATTAAGGTAAAATGGAAATTATTATAAAGATGAAACGGGTCAGATATTAGCTATAAAGTTTGATGATAGTAAATCAACAAATACGGGCATAAAAAATAATTCTGACTTACACTAGGTATGCACTTAATCTTGAATGTGAGGAGAGCATTTAATATCGTAAAACTATTCATGGTGAAAAATTAAGTAAACAAATTAAGCACATGAGAATAAAACTTTCTTTATGCCAAATTATTCAAAGAAGTACAGGAGATAGGACTTTTACCTATTTTTTTTACTATGTACTCGATAGACAAAACAAAAATATTTTTTGCAGAAACTTGGTTTGATTTTTTGGTTATTTTTACATCTTCCCTTTTAATTTTTTTTTAGTGAATTTTGATTATCCGAATTTTTGATTATCCAAACTACCCCAAAAAACATTAGTTCGAATAATTGACGCTCTACTGTATGTTTTCTTTTATCTGGATTAGAATTGTTTACAAGTTGATGACACATTGCTAATCACTGTTATCTTATCAGCTGATTAAAAAAGTGTAGGTGGCTTTAAACATGTCTGATACATTCTCATTGTCCCTGCTACTTCATTATCGTCGTTATACATATTAATTTTTTATTATAGCTTTTCAAGTATTAGAATCCAAATAAAAAATGCAGATTGGCCCTTTTGGCGCAACACCATCGAATATGAAGGTGTGTCACTGACCAAAAAATTTGCACAGGAGTTAGGAGTGTAACAATGGGTGTTTGTAGAAAGAATAAGATGGAATTATTTTAAAACCTAATAGAAATAAAATATCAATTTAAGTATTACTTTTCAATAAATAGTTAAAAATTAAATTTCCAAATTCACATTTTTCTTAAATTTTCAATAATCTGAGCATATCGGTAATCTGAGGTAGTGTCGGTCCTGTCCTACTCGAATTATCAAGACTACTGTAATTCATTGTTCTGAGTAAAACCAGTATCTTAGAAAAAAATCTCTTCACATTTTTCCCCTTCTCCAAATTTATCTTTTTTCCAAATAAAAAAAAACATAATTGTTTTTTGTATACAATCAAATTATCTCTAAAAACTCTGACTTTAATTTCAAACAACCTAGAGCATAAAAAACGTATTTAACAAGTCTAACTTTTTGTTTCAGGAATATTTGGTCTTATAACCGCATGCGGAGTCGGTGCTTATAAATTTAAGGACCGCGGTGCAATGTCAACCAGCGTTTATTTAATGCAGCTTCGTGTCACAGCACAAAGTGCCGTCATAGGAACCCTTGCCTTCGGCTTAGCTTACCATATGGTCAGGCGTCATCTTCTTAAGAATGAATGACAAAACGCCTCAAAGCCTGAAGAGGCTTCGTCTAGCTCCCAGGACTAAAAACAGCCACCATTTAGATCAATTTATGCCCAAAATAATTGTTATGAATGAAACTATGTTTATTTTTTATTTATTTATTTTTTTCCTTTGTGATATAGTGAATAGTGTATAATTTTAATCAAATTTAGTGGTTTTCTTTAATGGAAATTAGTTTAATTTGGTCTTTTCATCTTCTCCACAAAGTAAAATGTGTTAACATGACTTAAATTAAGACATGAACATCCTACATTAAGTTGCTTTAACGCGATTCATGTTTCACTGCATTATTATTATTGTTTTATATATTTTTTTAAAAAATCTAATTATAACAATTTTGTTATAAACTGACATTGTATCTGTAATCACGTTTGATAGAATTAAATAGGTAAATTATAAAAATAAAATTATAATAGGTATAAATTGATAGTGTTTACTAATAAATAATTAGTAGCTCTTTTTACATTGTACTGCTTATACTGTTTTATCGGTGTTGTTTTTTTTTATGTAAATATTATTATATTACAGAGTAACATTATCTATCTTTCATTGAGATTATCTTTTTTTGATTGATTTATTTTTTTTTTTTTTAGAAAAAAGTAATAGGTATTATAAATATCTCATTCAACACATTTTTTCCCTGTATTATTTGCAAATAATAAGACAGGAAATACTCAGGGCATTTAGGCAATTACTTTTCCTCATAAATTATTTCATAATTTCCTGCAAAAACTAAAATAAACGAAGGTTTCAAAAGAAAATATTTGTTTTTGTAAATTATTGTTGATATAATTTTATTTTATTTATTTATTTCTTCTGAATAAAGTTGTATGAATTATTTATTTTATTATATTTATTTATTTTATTTATCTTTATTTTTTCCCGCTTTGGCCCAAAATTGGTAGTAGAATCTAGTATATATGTAAAAAATGTGTAAAATTATTTTGATCGTTAATTTATAGTTTAATTAATGTAGATATGGTTAAAGTTATCAAATTTTATATTTGTACTATTATTAAGTATTGTATAGACCAGACCATACTCGCTGTGGTTCAATATATAGTGGTATGATATAGAAATAGTATGAAAATTTGGTTATTCAAATTTTGCTTTTATAGATCACCAAAACCCTAAAACCTAGACCTAAGTTTTAGACCTTGCACAAAACTTAAAACAAAAAGAAACTACATACAAGCAATGTAATAAAGCAATCATAAGCAAATTCATGGTGATAACTCGACAAACAATCATAATAAATAAAATTATAATATTTTTTTTTAGCTGAACTCTAGAATTACTCTAATACATGACCAAAATGACCAACTAAAGAGGTTAAAAATGGTCAGTATGAAACATGTCTTTATTAAAACTCACTTTGTCTAAACTAATCCAGTCACTTCATTGGAAAGGGTTCCATTCATTTACCTAAATGGAGTCCCATCGCTGCAGCCATTCAACTAAGAGTTGTTTCAGTCGTTGCATTGACACTACAGTCTGTTCCAAACGAGAGTTAGTGCGTTGACAGCGTGGGAAATCGAGTGACACACAGAGGAGACATTTGAAAGTTTAGTCTCCATAGTTTATGATTAATCTATATTATCTAGCGTAGAACAAACAGTAACTTCGAGAAAATGTTCTTTTTCCCTCTTCTTCAGGAAAACAGGCATTACAACGGAGTTTCAACCTTAGTTTACCACATTCCTTACTACTGATACAGTACTGTTATTTATAACATGACAATACTGAGACTTTTTAACATGACAGTACTAAGATCTTTATTACATGATAATACTTCATTTTTAACATGACAGAACTAAGATATTTATTGCACGATAATACTTCAAATGATTGGTTGTTTTGACTAAGATTTTGTGGTACCACATCATAATTATGACTAGACTGGTAAATGGAAAAACACAACAATATTGGTGCCATAATTATACACATATATTTTTATATATAATTTTGGTGACAATATTGCTATGATAAATCTTCATTTATAACATGACAGTACTAAGATATTTATTTCATGAGAACTCTTCATTAATAACATGACAGTTCTAAGATATTTATGACATGATAATAATGACTTATTTATAACATGACAGTGCTGAGAGAGTACTGTATTATTATTAAACCAAAACCAATGAGGTACCGAAAACTTAGTATTATGTTAGGTTTTTTATTTATATAAATATATATTATTTTCATTAATTATTATTTATTCTTTAAACACTAGTTACTCCTTGTTAAACTTATTATCTAATTAACTATTTAGTTAAGTGCTAACGCTTTTTTCACAATGATAATTTTTAGGACAAAAATAATGTATATTGTTTTTAGTGATCACTGTTATTTAGTTTATTTTTAAATTTCTTTGTTAGAGCTGTGATAAGAGGCTGCAGAAATTGTTATGTTGTTCTCGTGTCAAAGTTGTAAAGTATATATGAAATTTTAATTGTATTTTTTCTTTATTTACAAGCCTTCCCCCTCCATTTAGTGCATAGCTCTAAGTTAAATAAAATTTTGAATTAATATTTGTTGTTTATTACACTTGATTATTATCAGTAAGTAGGTAAGGTGCGTTTTAAGGCAAGTTTTCCAAGACGCGACTCCAGTGATAGACGCTCAATGATAGTTGCTCAGCGACTATCAATCTTCTGAGTTTGCATGTTAAGAGTCGCCCAGCTAGGAAAACGCTAACAAGCAAACTCAGAAAAGGAGTTCTCAGCGATAATCGCTGGGCGAATATCTTTTTAGCATAATCGCTAGAGTCCTGCCTAGGAAAATTAAGCTTTATACCTGACCGAAACACCTAGCTGAACTGAAACAAGCTGAACTTATAGCTATTCACACTAAAGCCAATAGAGGGATTTCGACAGTCCAAAGAATCGTGAAAATCATATCCGTCTTACCCCTACAGATTTTTTTGTTGCTGGACTGGAAAGGGAAGAAACCTTACTACCCATAATGCGAATTCCGAACTAGACCAGTTATGAGACCACACATTATCATCGCTGACGGAAAAGAACCGTTTAATCTACTCAAGTTGGCTATTCTGCATCGAGTAGTAAAACCTCTTATGTGCTCACGTCAAAAGAAAATTAAATGAAAAATAATTTAAACTCATCTCCTATGAGGTACTGTAGTTGAAGCAGTGCAGTTTTTTGTGCCTTCTGTATTTTTTATTTATTTTTTTTTTTTTCTTCTTCGATGTTATCAGAGAGCTCTATAGATTCTGTAAAATGAGCTCTTCTACTTCATATTGCTAGTCATTTGTTTAACTGTCACAAAAAGATGTTCGGATTACTGAAAATCCTAGACGAAAGTAAGGTACTTGCCAGTCAAGTTGAACTCAACTGCCACATCCCTATATCCATGTATTTTTTCCCTATCCATATTGGCTGCAAAGTGGTGGCCTTTGTAGGACTGCACATCAATGAGACAACCATCAATCAGTGAGACAACCATCATCAATGAGAGACAACTGGACTTCTCTAAAATCAGCTAGATTAGAGCGCCTAGTAAGAACTTACACACCATTAAATACATAACATTTTTGTTTCCTATGCTGAATTTTGGTGTAAAATCCATCTAAATCAGAAAATAATGCATAAGCTTATAGAACACAGAAAACATTTAGTACCAAACTAATAAGTAGAAATCTAATTAGAGTTATATAGTGTATTATTGAGATTCAATCCAGATCTCCCTTTAGAAAATCTATAGAATGGTCTCTATCTTAGAAAGTGATTCTCTCTGATTAGATTTGTTTGCATTCAATTTAGGCAGATTTGCCTAAAGACTTTACTTGCCAAATATAACCAACTTCTTAAATAAGCTAAGATTAGTTAATCCAACTTATTAATATTGATTTCAAATGGAATTGTGAATAAAAGGCCAATGTTAGTTTTATACTTTGTTTCAAAACATTACAACAGATGAGGAATTCGTGTGATATATATTCTTCCTATAGATAATTTAAGGGAGTTTTGGAGAGGGGGCTATTGCTTTCTGAATTTATTTCTAGACGTATTTTTAAAATTAATTGTTCATTTATAACTTCGCGGTTTGATTTCAATAGTTAGTTATCGATTCTACATAAATATGTTATATATCGATATATCCAGTTTAGAATAACAATCGATGTACGGACGTAATCGATACTTGTCAATTCTCATGTTATCAATCAACATCAGCTGTTATCATATCAGTCATCACGTTTATGAAAGTTAAAATAAAATAACATTTCTTTTGTTGTTTCCTTAATTAATTATTAGAGAAAATGGTTCAAGAAAACGAAGCAGATCATAAATCACAAGGACCTCATGGTTTGGGTGAGTTTACTTTAAACTTTATTTGATTTATATTAATATTTTATAAAATGTAGACTCTTTTTTTATAATTCCAATTTGGCTACATTTTTTTTGTAAGTGATTATCTACCGTATCGTATCCTTCAAATTAGCACTTAATATTTAAAATATATTTATTCTTCTTAGAATATAATTAAATACTGGTAGTTGCTTTTCAACTTCAAGTATAATTGTATAGCTTGTATATCTCAAGAAAATGTATAGCTCACTTACTTAATTTCAAGGGGAAAGTGAGTCATACGAAATAAATGATAACATTTCATTTTTAAGATGAATATATTTGAACAATTTTATCCATATAATTAATACATTTTAGAGATGACATCCCTTTGGCTAAACAGGTATATTCAAGTGATTTTCTAACCCCTTTTCCTAGGTGACTGGTTAACTGCAGTTTGTAGTATTGTTTAACATGAAATTTAAGTAGCAATGAAAACTCACCTTCAAATGTATGCCTGATGAACAAAAAAATCTAAACAATATAGGAGTAAAAACTCACTGATCTTAGATTATACTGTACTGTATCAAAATCCTTTTAAAAACGTCCATGTAATCATGCCAGTGTAGGCAAAGATATCGAATCGCCCTCTATAACAAAGTTATAGCACTTGCAAATCTTATTGTTTTTAATATTTAAGAGTGACTCACTTCTCCAAATGGCTCACTTGCCCCATGGCGCTACCTATTTTTTTACTATCAATGTCACTGTTCACTATAAGATTGTTCCAAACGCTCTTTTATGAGCCATCCTTTACATCATCCCAAACGTTTAATGAAATTGCCCCACCTTCCTACCTATTTTTCACTTTCCCCACCTTACTTCCTATTTTTTTTTTTTTTTTTTTTATCAATGTCTCTGTACACTATAGGATACCAACCCTCTATTTGAACCGTCCTTTGCAACATCTCAAACTTTTAAGGAAATTTATTAGATAGGGAAACCTTCCTGTTGACATGTGTTATACAAACAGGCATTTAGGTTTGCCTATAGGATTTTTTGGAACATATGTTAAATGATTTGCAAAAATGGCAGATGATGCAAAACACTGTTGTTTAACCCATGATGATCAGGCAGTGAACTACAGTAGAACCTAGATTAACCGTCAGGCGTGGAACCAGAGCCTTGACGGAAAATCGAAAAGACGGTTAAACAAGAAAGGGGGAAATTTTAAATTAATTTAAAAACAAATTGTTGTTTTATGAAAAAATAAATGTTTATTTTAATAAATAATGAATTTACTTCTTTTTTTTGTTGGAAAAAGTCCGTTCATTTTTTTACTGTAAACACACCTCGTCCTTTTTTGGCTGTCGTGTCTCGAAAGCGGGGTTCGTATGCTAGGCACGTGGCCTGACAGTTAAGCGAGAAAGAGTGTAAATCAGGAGACAGATAATCGAGGTTCTACTGTACTTGGTCTTGGTTGAATAAATTTATAGCTAAAATATCTAAAAACTTATGTACATCCTTTGTTAACAATGCCCCCCCCCCCCCCCCCCAAAAAAATTAGTCCAAAATAACAGTTTTAAAAGTTTCTTATTCTAAATTAATTTATTGAATCTGATTGTAATGTTGGGCATCTTAAAATTAATTTGAAGCCACAAAATATGGTTGCAGTGATTAGATTGTTTTATTTCAACTGCCCAATAACTCGAGCTCTATCAATTTCATTCATTTCTAAAGGCGGAAATACACATGCTTGTTACTCGCACAAAAACATACGAGTAGCTTGCAGAGGAGAGCACTCGTATGTGTATACATCAAATAGCATGCGAGTGAAAAGCATGCGAGTAAATCGCACGAGGTTTGATTTTTGTCTTGCCAGTGGCACAAGTCTAGGGGTGGGGGAACTGATAAGGCACGTGTAAACAGGCTTGCCAGCGCAAGTTTGCTAGTAGCTAGCACGAGTCTCCCTCAGCCCTTCAGTCTTCAGTTGCGTTCCTTCCTTTCGCGGGTATCTGACAACAACTCATCATCTTTCTCCGGAAGCATTCGCAATTGATTCATGATTATTGACGTCCCTGAACCACATTTCATTTAGTAGGCACTGACTCGCTCCATGTACCTAATTCCCTTCTAGCTATCCAATTTTCCACACTCTTTGTGTATTTTTTAAATGTTTAAAAACACAGTTCTTTGCGTGTAACAGAACAATCTGGTTAATTTCATTCTGCCCCGATACATATATAATGTACATTGAAACACAATTAATAAAACTATCAAAATTAATTAAATCAGATACTCTTATTTCATTATTTATTCCGGCTAAGAGAAGGCAAGAAACGTGTGCCTGTTTCAAAACTAGAACTATGACTGGAATGTGTATTGTCATGTGCTAGTAGCTCGCACAAGACCGATCATCCGGATGATACTAGCATGCTGTTTCACTGGCAAATGTACACGGCGTCTGCAGCATGCCAGCCACTGACATGCTAGTAACTCGCTACTGGCATGCTTTTTCACTAGCATGTGTATTTCCGCCTTAATTCTTAGAATGATACTTAAACAGTATTATGGATAATTTTGTAACTTATGTAATTTCCTTATCATATATGATCAGATTGAAAATGTAATGCTTGTTTTCCATTATTTTCAGGAGATCCGAATGATCGATTCTTGAGAAAAGTAGAACTGGAAGTCCTAATTCCAAAGAAGATGAGGGATAAATCTAGAGTAGAAAAATGTCAATTACAAGTTGAAGGTTTGTTAATATTTATTTTTTATTTGTTCGGTATTGGATTATTGGATAATTTGGATTTTACATATAATCCAACTTGAAGTATTACATTGTTTAAGTATTAGCTTTGCTAAGGTACTCATTTACCCACTAATATAATACATTTTTATTATTATTATATTTGTAATACATTTTTTTGAGGCCAATCTGTAAGCGAAATCTATTGTCATAAAATTTCAAAATTAAAATTATTCTTTGAGTGAACAAATAACCCATGACAAGTTGTCATATATCTTTCATTGGCCTTCTCTCAGTTTTTCTCTGCCCTCTTTAAACAATTTTCTCCATTAATTGTAGTAGTGACTAAGAGTAAAAAGTAAAATCTATGAGCTTTTGATCTCCATGTTTTTCTTTATTAGAGTGTTAAAGTTAGAATTAGGTGTATTGGCTACTACTATAATAGTCTTACTATTAGTTTTTACTCGGGCAGCTGAGATTGGCCTTTATGAGGGAAAAAATAAAGCCCTTACGGCTGTAGCAGGCACTTCGCCAGTGAAATTTTTGTTTGCCTTGTTAGTCCTACCTTCTAGACTTTAAACTCTTAAGCTCACAGGCTGATTTTCCCCCTTTGTTAGAGTAATCTCTAATTGTGAGACCAGTATAACTTCCGTTTATCTTAAATGGTAGCCCTCTATGAAATTTAATTTTTCTATTCCCTGTTCCTCCTTCTTTTTTTCTTTCTTCGTTGTTTTTTTAATGTATGATATTTTTCACCAACAGACTTTAACAAATGCGTCAAAGAGAAAGGTTTGATGATGGTTGTTTCGTGTCAAGACGTCAATACTAAGATGAAGGATTGTTTGACTTACTGGTTCAGAAACCCTGAATTCAGACAGCAATGCACTGAAGAATATCTTAAAGAAAGAGCGGAGTATAGATCGACTGGCCTGTCCAAGAAGAAACGAGAATTTTTGCAGTCACAACAACCTAACCCTGCGTAGTTTCATCTCATTTCCCTTGATGTATTTGGTTGTCTGAATATCAACAAAGTTAATTCATGTTTTAATCTTTGTTTATCTCTTAGCAAAAGTCTACCGTTTATAGAGAACTCACTATTTTTCAATTTTATTTCTAAATTAAAAAGTCCATTCTTATCAAACTTTAATTGAAACTAATTTGTTTAATATTATATTTTATCATTTAATCACTTTACATTACTATATTTGACTAAATGTGTATTTAAAACCGTCAAACCATGTCTTTACTCCTTTAATGTCTGGTATAAAAAATGCACTAAACCCTCTAGGTCTAGGGGACCACCCTCCTAATTAATTTAAATTAATTAATTATTTTAAATTTTTACTAGGGGCCTTTTATAAGCCACCAAGTGTTCAAGGGTTAAATAAAATAGTTTTCTTGGGGGGAAATAAATCTTAATAACCTTACCAAGATATCAGATTTAACCCGACTGATTTTGATCTATTAAATTTTCCAATACTAAACTAAAGTGGAGAAATAAGACGATATAATAAAAGTTCAGTCCTTAATTTTTACATCCATTGATTCTTCTGGTAAATCTTATTCTGGTCATAATACCATTGATATTATACATTACACCATCCTATCACAGATTTTGGTAAATATTCTTGACAACCTATTGTAAATAATTAATGTATTGTTATAGTCTGTGTATATTTTGTAAAATTAATTATAATATTTAAATAAAAAGATATTCATTTATCATGGAAAAAATGATTTTGTTTATAGTGCAATTCATTATTACTCTTGTTTTAAATCAAATTATAATTATTATTATAATTTGATATTATAATTTATTATTATAATTTGATTATAATTTGATTATTTTAATTATTAGTATAATTTAGTATTTAATTTAGTATAATTGCCGGGATCCCGGCGCTGTTTTTCTCTGTCTGTTTCCCGTAGTTAATAATAATTATAATTTGATTTAAATTGAAATTTAATCTTTCTGTAGTATAAATACTACCAAAATCGTAAAAATGAATTTCTAATTGATTGTACGAGGTACAGGTACTAATTGGGTACTTTATAATTATAAGCGATATTTCTCGGTCTAGTTCTATGTCATTAATGTTGACTACTTAGACTTTAGTGGAAAATTGAAAGCTTTAAAATCGGGTTAAGGTATCTATAACGTCAGGGGAAACCATACTCCCGCGTAGCTTAGCTGGTAAGAGCACTGTACTGGAAATACAGAGGCCCGGGTTCAAACCCCGGCGCAGGA
>KZ651215.1:779242-795482 GCA_001010745.2 Gerris buenoi
CTAAATTATTATAAAGTTCAAATTTAACATAATTCAAGGGTCTTCAGAATTTTTCTTCTCTCTATGCCACACCTAACTTTTTAACACCCATATTCGTGAATAATTGCCTAAAGTTTATAAAACAACAGTTACTTGAATGTTGGGGGGGGGGGACCTCCACCCAGAGAATTGTGCTGAGAAATGGTTCTGTAACCCTTCCAATAAAGAATGAGGTCAATAGGTACATTTGTGAGGCTCAAAAATTTAACATTACCCATGGGTGCACCACTAATACAATCATTATACTTTGTGGGCTAGATTATTATAGCAAACTTTTTACGGTTAAAATAATGTGCACAGTTTCAGTAAATTTAAGGCTCTAATGCCGTTTGAGGTTAGAAAAACCATTCAAATAAAATTTTTATTAGTTCTAAGCAAGATATCAAAAATTTAAGTACAGGTTTCATTCCTAATTTTAATTCTGCACAATTTGAGCCCTATTTCAACTCCCTACTACAATAAATACTACAACTATTTCATTACGAGTTTTCGTTGTATTGAAATGGGGCCTGTACTATTTATCATAGAAAATTAAAATAGGGCTCAAATTGTGCAGAATTAAAATTAGGAATGAAGCCTGTGATGAGATGTTTGATATCTTGCTTAGAACCAATAAAATTTTCATTTTATGATTTTTCTAACCTCAAAGGGCGATAGAGCATTAATGATAGTTGGTCATTATTAATGAGTTGTTCATTACATTGAGTTATTTAACCATATCATGCAGATTAAATATTAGGCTTCAGGGAGTCACATTTTTAGGCCTAATTTTTATATTATGGCTTCTAAGGCCACATTCCTGGGTCTGTGGCGTATTATTGTTGGCTTGTGTTTTGAATTGTGCCTCTAGACTCTAATTTCTGTGGAGCTTACACTACTCACCTGTTCCCCGTTACCTCATAATATGTAAAGGACATTAGGCCGAAGATTTTTACTTTCTATACTTTTTTTTTTGTTTCCTGTGATGGCCTTGATAGCTTGCCTACGTACTACTGTTTCTATATTCAATATATTATTTGTTATTGATCATCTTATAATTCATATAACTGGTTGCTCCTTCCAATTATTCATTTGACTAATTACTATAAGGCAAAATAAATCATTTCAAACAACAATTAATAACCAACTATCAACTCATTAACTCCAATGAATGGCCATTAGAACCATTTAAGTTGGTGTGTACACCGGCCGCTATCATTTCCAGTTTCTCAGGAGTAAGTCTACTTGAAAACTTTGGTAGAGTTAAAACCAGAAGAACAGAAAATTAAGTCTAATTTGAATGTTATCATTCACTGTCACTTAACTAAACAGTTTTACTTCAAAAATAATGTTTAATTTTGTCTTTGTCAGCTGTGCCTACATGAAGCAAATTTAACTAAAAACTAAGTACAAATACATGACTTTAAGAAAACTATGGTCTATGGTGACAACTCAATATGCTGAGAATGTTGGATTAACTAAAAAATAAAACAAAAATCCAATAAAGACAGTATATTACACTTTAAAGGTTAAGGTTCAGTTAGAAATTAAAAAAAAAAAAAAAACTCAAAAAAAGTTTAAAATATAAAATACATAGTAATATATTTTTGAAAGTAAAACAGATTATAGCCTGCGGCCACGACGACCTCCCTTCCTTCTTGTGGAATCTGAAGGGATTGGTGTAACATCTTCAATACGTCCTATCTTCATGTTAGATCTGGCCAAAGCTCTAAGAGCAGATTGTGCTCCGGGTCCAGGGGTCTTGGTCTTGTTACCGCCAGTAGCTCTCAGCTTGATGTGAAGAGCTGTGATACCTAGAAGCTTGCACTTCTCAGCTACATCCTGTAATACAATCAACAATATTAATTCTATACATACAAAAAATATTGCTAAAACTAATTTGTTACCTTAATTAGTTTTAACTAACTTAACTATTTTCCTGAGGTTGTGGGTCTATCGGGATGCATAACATCCTGATAGACACACAACCTCAGGAAAATAGAAAGTTTTAGGGATCATCTTCATCTACTAATTAAGTTAACTTTAATCCTAAACCAATAGTAGGTTTAAGCAATCTTTCCTCACATCCATTTGACTTTATAAAAGCTTAGAAATTCAACGTAATTCTCGAATATATCAAATGCAACAATTTAATACATCACATCAAAAATAAGAGATAACACTGTCATTAACACATTTCATAGGTTTAACCTCAGAGTAAGGAAGGGGTAGAGGGAACAATCTGATTTGAAAAGTGGTTAACTATTGTCTTACTAAATATACAAGATTNTATTGAAAGCTTGGATTTGGGACTAGTTATCGGTTACGGCAGAGATCATCATTCCCTGCGTAGCTCAGCTGGTAGAGCTTTACACTGGAAATGTAAAGGCCTGTGGTTCCAGTCCCAGCGCTGGAGACTACTTTTCTCTGTCTGCCTCCCAGTGTTAATAATAATTTGATTTAAATTAAAATTTAAACTTTCCGTAGTATGAATACTACCAAAAACTTAAAAATATTACTCTTGTTTTATTCAAGTAAAAAATCAGCTTCACTTATCAATAAATTTTTTTAGGGGCCGAAACCCAGACCTCAAATAATGTTAAAAGTTTAAGTTGTTATTGTTTTAAAGGAAGCAATGTTTTTGTCTATACTAAATTATTATAAAGTTCAAATTTAACATAATTCAAGGGTCTTCAGAATTTTTCTTCTCTCTATGCCACACCTAACTTTTTAACACCCATATTCGTGAATAATTGCCTAAAGTTTATAAAACAACAGTTACTTGAATGTTGGGGGGGGGGGACCTCCACCCAGAGAATTGTGCTGAGAAATGGTTCTGTAACCCTTCCAATAAAGAATGAGGTCAATAGGTACATTTGTGAGGCTCAAAAATTTAACATTACCCATGGGTGCACCACTAATACAATCATTATACTTTGTGGGCTAGATTATTATAGCAAACTTTTTACGGTTAAAATAATGTGCACAGTTTCAGTAGTGAACAAATAACCCATGACAAGTTGTCATATATCTTTCATTGGCCTTCTCTCAGTTTTTCTCTGCCCTCTTTAAACAATTTTCTCCATTACTTGTAGTAGTGACTAAGAGTAAAAAGTAAAATCTATGAGCTTTTGATCTCCATGTTTTTCTTTATTAGAGTGTTAAAGTTAGAATTAGGTGTATTGGCTACTACTATAATAGTCTTACTATTAGTTTTTACTCGGGCAGCTGAGATTGGCCTTTATGAGGGAAAAAATAAAGCCCTTACGGCTGTAGCAGGCACTTCGCCAGTGAAATTTTTGTTTGCCTTGTTAGTCCTACCTTCTAGACTTTAAACTCTTAAGCCTTTCAGGACTGACTGGTTTATATGAATATGTTCCCTGTGGACGGCGTGTATTTTTTCCTACTTGAACCCCCAGGACTAGCGCTTTTTCTACCATCCATTCATACTCTCTCTCTTTTGAGACACGTTACTTTTTACGTTATATCTTCCACAATCTTCCTTTTAATCACAAAAATCTTTTTGTATTTTATTCTATATAGTTGTGACTATATATTGATATATTTATATATCTATATTTTTTTTTTTCTAAAAAGATATAACGATACATACATACACGTTTTTATAAAATACGAGTTATTTTTTTATTTTTTTTATTCTTAGTTGTTTTTTTATGATAAAAAACATTAAAATGAACGATTAACAACAAAATAATAATAAAACTGAAATATTCGTACTTTTGACAGACATAAAAAGTAATAATGAACCCNAAATATTAGGCTTCAGGGAGTCACATTTTTAGGCCTAATTTTTATATTATGGCTTCTAAGGCCACATTCCTGGGTCTGTGGCGTATTATTGTTGGCTTGTGTTTTGAATTGTGCCTCTAGACTCTAATTTCTGTGGAGCTTACACTACTCACCTGTTCCCCGTTACCTCATAATATGTAAAGGACATTAGGCCGAAGATTTTTACTTTCTATACTTTTTTTTTGTTTCCTGTGATGGCCTTGATAGCTTGCCTACGTACTACTGTTTCTATATTCAATATATTATTTGTTATTGATCATCTTATAATTCATATAACTGGTTGCTCCTTCCAATTATTCATTTGACTAATTACTATAAGGCAAAATAAATCATTTCAAACAACAATTAATAACCAACTATCAACTCATTAACTCCAATGAATGGCCATTAGAACCATTTAAGTCGGTGTGTACACCGGCCGCTATCATTTCCAGTTTCTCAGGAGTAAGTCTACTTGAAAACTTTGGTAGAGTTAAAACCAGAAGAACAGAAAATTAAGTCTAATTTGAATGTTATCATTCACTGTCACTTAACTAAACAGTTTTACTTCAAAAATAATGTTTAATTTTGTCTTTGTCAGCTGTGCCTACATGAAGCAAATTTAACTAAAAACTAAGTACAAATACATGACTTTAAGAAAACTATGGTCTATGGTGACAACTCAATATGCTGAGAATGTTGGATTAACTAAAAAATAAAACAAAAATCCAATAAAGACAGTATATTACACTTTAAAGGTTAAGGTTCAGTTAGAAATTAAAAAAAAAAAAAACTCAAAAAAAGTTTAAAATATAAAATACATAGTAATATATTTTTGAAAGTAAAACAGATTATAGCCTGCGGCCACGACGACCTCCCTTCCTTCTTGTGGAATCTGAAGGGATTGGTGTAACATCTTCAATACGTCCTATCTTCATGTTAGATCTGGCCAAAGCTCTAAGAGCAGATTGTGCTCCGGGTCCAGGGGTCTTGGTCTTGTTACCGCCAGTAGCTCTCAGCTTGATGTGAAGAGCTGTGATACCTAGAAGCTTGCACTTCTCAGCTACATCCTGTAATACAATCAACAATATTAATTCTATACATACAAAAAATATTGCTAAAACTAATTTGTTACCTTAATTAGTTTTAACTAACTTAACTATTTTCCTGAGGTTGTGGGTCTATCGGGATGCATAACATCCTGATAGACACACAACCTCAGGAAAATAGAAAGTTTTAGGGATCATCTTCATCTACTAATTAAGTTAACTTTAATCCTAAACCAATAGTAGGTTTAAGCAATCTTTCCTCACATCCATTTGACTTTATAAAAGCTTAGAAATTCAACGTAATTCTCGAATATATCAAATGCAACAATTTAATACATCACATCAAAAATAAGAGATAACACTGTCATTAACACATTTCATAGGTTTAACCTCAGAGTAAGGAAGGGGTAGAGGGAACAATCTGATTTGAAAAGTGGTTAACTATTGTCTTACTAAATATACAAGATTTCTTTTTGTTGTCAAAAAACAGTAATATGTTTATTATCGATGTTATTGCCGTTAGATAATTAAAGTGAATTATGGTTAAAAACCAATTAAAAATGGCTCCATTAGCGATTTTTTTTTTTTAATAACAACAAAAACCTTCTTTTTAACAACCTAAAATCCTTTTTAACAAACCTTCTTCCTTGGCTTTGTTTCTTTCTTTAATAGCATCTAATAAAATGTTAACTATTGCAACACTGTAATTCAATTCATTTATTAATTGAATTGTAAATTAATTGTAAGTGTTAATAATCACAATGAATATGCTGTAAAAAAAATTGATCAATTTCAGTATAAACAAATATTAATCTTGGTTATTCTGCAGTTAAATGTACAGTCGAGATTCTATGCAGAAGAGACAGAGATGTTTCCCGCAATATCTACAAAGTTGAAAGATGCTTGAATAATGTCACAGACAGAGTTCATAAACAGTGTAAGAGCTCATTAACACTTGATATATAAGCTTAAACTATAGAATTACACTAATATTATAAGTAGTTTTTTTTTATACTTTGACAACGCAGGAAAGCCAATGAGAATTTGAGACTCTAGATCTACAAGGTCATAAGTAAAAATCTTGTGCTTTCATTGGCTCTCCCTTTGATTTTCAGAGTAAACAATAATCGTAATATCGACAAAAATTCCTATATAACCTTAAAACTGAGATAACATCGTCATTTATTGTTATTGATTTATTATAATTAAGTTTACCTGTGCTGCCAACATAGCGGCGTAGGGAGAAGCTTCATCACGATCTGCCTTTACCTTCATACCACCAGTAACTCGGGCTATCGTTTCCCTGCAATTACAGACATAAGACATCATTAATATTAAATATATAACAAGTTCTTAATAAAATCTAACAATTCAAGAGATAAGTTAATAATAGTATCTAGCAATATATGAAGATTGTGAGTATGAATCTCTAGCTTTAGGTAATTAATTATTGTTGCAGTTCTCTGTTAAGTTAAACAGACATGAAAAAAAAACTAAAAAAGTGTTAAGTTATAAGGTGTTAACACTGATACTAGAATCAGGTAGATATGCCAAAAAGATAATCGATATGTAAATAACCATATTAAAAGAAACAGAGATAATATAAAAGAGTAGTAAACACTCAATTATTATTGACTTGATGATTGTTAAAAGCTATTTTCACATCTACAACAACAGGTTCACCCAAAATATGTCATTTCAGAAAAACAAACAAATAAATCTCTAGAAACACGCATAACAAGTAAGTTATCATACTAAATTAGGTGGCGCTTCTTTAGATCCTTACTCCCCTTATAACATAAAACATAAGACCTTATAAAAACATAAGTGATATATTCCTTTGTCCTAAAAGTACATTAGACTAAACATCCCTTTGTCTCATAGAGTTATCTAGTCAGTCATTCATATTCTAAAAAAAAAACAGGGTAGTCACAATCTAAAGAAGTATACTTATTATGTAAAGGGTAGACCCCATTTGAAGGTTTAAAACTTAGTCTAAGACAAATAAAAAGTCATCGATGGATTTGCAAAAAATAATAATACCAGCCTTAAATAGTCTACTTTTATGAATCAGAGGCCTTTGCCCTGTTTGGAGGTGTGATTTAGTGTTCAAATTTAGAAATCAGATTTTATAGATCAACAAAAAGATTAACCAATTTGGAGTATTTTGTATTCATTTAAAAAAATAAAAGTATGTAACAAATAAAAAGGTTAAACTTGTGTTTGACAAGATAAAACTGGTCAAACAATGGGACAGTAGCATAATTACCTATGCCTAATTAGATAGGACACTAAAGATAAAGAATACAGAGAATAGGCTGCTGGCAATGTCAAATTGAATATAATAAGTAAAGAAATATAATATCGTCTACTCTATGAGTTTAAAAAACATTAGCAGTGAATAATTCTCATAAAATGTAAACAGGAAATGTAAACAGCATGTCCCAAATGCACATTTACTTCCCTAACCTGATCAAGTATAACCTTATCACATGTTTCTAAAGGGCTTTCAACAAATACCAGCGAGATTTGTTGTTTTTAAGCATGCATAATTGGAAAATCAAGTATAACAACTGTGGAGTCAGAAGGACAAATAGAGATTTGCCGAATAAAACACAAACTAAATGTAGCCCCTACTATACAAAAAGGGCACATTGGTGATTACTTTGCTGGGCAACTATCGATACACTTCGTAAGTTTAGAATTTGTAAATGATCAGGTACTTCGCAAATGGAAGATTATATTGCGAGCAAAAAAGAAAATTTGTGGAATTCAACAGACAATTTACATTTAGCCAAAAAAACCTTTAAACATAACGTCAAAGGGTTGTAATTAGTACGTAAATTCACAAGGTTTAAGCACGGCAACATATGATGGTGTCGAGCAGACTTAATTTGAAGAGCTAAACATGAAATTTGTTCGATTAGACAAAACGTACCTTCCAGACAGATCTGTGACATGGACGAATGTATCGTTGAAGCTAGCAAAGATGTGAGCTACACCGAATACAGTTTCGCCTTCCCTGACTTGAGGTCCAAGCTGTACTTGCACCTGTTCCTGCTGCTGTTTTCCCTTCCTTGGAGGCATTTTCTTCTAGTTAATACCTAGAAAATAAATGAAAAACAGTCCAAATGAGTTTACCACGTCCAACTCAAGACAGCCAATAGGCGAAGGTTACGAATAACTAAAACAATACTAAGTATCTGACATATATCGTCAAAAATGATTTTTTAACGATATTTAAACACTATTTAATACAATGAAAGTAAAATTTCATTAATGTAATTACTTAAAAGTCGGATGATTAAGGAAATAAATTTACCGAACGAACAACGAATCCGTCGTGTTTTCTAGTTGACAGTTAGAAATCGAAAGAATTTTTCTTATTCTTCGCTACAAGTGTTGCCAACAGCAAAAAATAATAAATTTTTGAAATGTACGAAATAATTTTATTTTATATATCCCCCCCCCCTCTTCCTTTACCAAATAAACAACTTTTCATTATAATAAAATTAAAATTATTAAAAGGCGTATTTTATTTTTGAAGCGAGCATCATAAATTCAACAAAATATGCATCCTGTCTGTCTGTCAGTAACGTTTACGGGTCCGAAGATAACTCAAGTATAATTTAATCGATTTAGTTGAAATTTGGTATACATTTTCCTCTTGTTGTAAAGATTTTTCTTTGTTCTTTGTTTTACTATAAGTAGTATTTTTCTGCTTTCTGTACTTTTTTTTAAAGACAGGAAGTACCGTGATGGGGTGAAAATTCGATTTTGAAAAATTTGCTCGTTTTGAGGTCCCTTAAGTCCAAATATGTTGTTTCTATAAAATGTCTACCTCTCATTCGTGGAGAGTAGATAGTTCATATAGCCTAAATTATTGGCAGATTTCAATGAAAATTTACATTCAGGTTCAATTATACCCCAATGAAAAGTTGCTCAAAATTTGGGGGCACTACCCCTTTTTCTTTCAGGTTCCATCTCTTCTTTAGACCAATCTTTTTTTTTGTTTTTTTCTCTCTATTTTTCCTGAGCTCTATCAATTCCTGTCCAAGACCTCATTAAATAGAATAAGTTTTCTTCCTTTGAAGCTTAACCCGTTTTCACAATTTCACCTTCACAGAGATACCCGAATTCTCTGTTCTAGCTATTAAATCTTCAGAATGTAAATACCTCTGACTAATTGATCCTCCCCCTAAGGCTTCGGGTACGATACAAATGGTAGGCGACAGAGAGGTGCCGCTTTTGTTATGTTTTTACGCTTTTGTTCGTTATTGTTATGTTTTTGTTTATGTACAATGAAAGTAGAGGACGGCCTGCTATGACAAGAACGAGTCTTAGAGATAAATGTAGCTGCTAGCCGCTGAGCCTTAACATTAATTTTCGTTCACCTCTCAATCTTTTCAGTTGATTAGAAACTCTCATCAGGTAAACATGGCAGGGAACTTATGGAAAACACTGTCCAGCCTATTATTTTCACTCATATCCGAAGCCTGCGCCACTCAACCCTCGCAACGTACCTGAGGCCTAAGAGAAAAGTTGGAGTAAAGGATTTAACTAACTCCATGAGGCACAGGAGTCCATGAGTGGCCAAGGACAAATAAGTATTTTTGTATTGTTTTATTAGAAATATTTTGTATTTAAACTATAGAGGGTAAATAATAAATGCAGAATTAATTGAAAAATATAATAATTTAATTTTTTTTTCTCTTATTTTTGTTTACACATTATAGCTCGATAAAATATTAAATAACAATAAAAAAAATAACAATGCATATATATATATTTATCCTTATCCAAGAAAGATCCATAGTAGCTGATTTTAATGGCATGTAATATATTTGGTTTAAATTTTCAGTTCTTCATGACAAGGAAGTGGATTAAACATACATTCAACCATTTCATCGTTGATATCGCTTAGCTTGCACGGGTTCCATTTAGGTTTCTTGTCCTTGTCAACAAGCAACGCACGAACACCTGCAAATAATAAAATTAAAACTCAAATTGTTGGTGTTGCGAGAAATAACTATTCATGTAAGAGATTTTACATTCTACAAGAAGAAGGCCCCACCAGAAAACACATAGTTTGTTGCGTTTAACAATAATTTCTTTATCAGATCATGAACATGCACACTTCACACTTCAAGCCAATTTAGCCATTATTTTAAATGCAGTAGAACCTTATTGTATACCAGTAGGGGCAAAAGGTTTTCCGTTTTAATGAGAGTTCAGTTTATAACACATAATAATCAGTGAAAGTACAGTAGTTACCTTTTAGTGTTAAGTATTTATCAAATAAAAAGTGGTCTTAGAAATAGGTTTTATTGAAAAATATGTACAACATATACACTGCAATAATCGTTAGAACAAGAAGGTCCTATTGATTACTTAAATTCATTTGTTTGCTTCTTATATCTTCAGTTAATAACTGACGGAGGTGAAAAAGAATGATTTTAAAAAAGGGCCAAATGCAGATAAAAATTAATGATTTTAATTGATCTCCAAGGATATCCACTCCATCTCATAACAATACATATTAAATGTATAACATACCTTCGAAGAAATCAAGTGAGACTCTTCCTTCCAAGCAAGCTCCACAAAGTCTATTTTCCATTTGTAATACTTCTTGTAAAGTCATAAGTTTTCCTCTTTCCAGCTGCCTTTTAGTCACTTTGAGAGAGAGAGGAGACATTTTTTGCAGCATAGCCAAGGTTTCTAGAGCCCAAGGTGAACCGGACTTTTGGAGTTCTTCGAATATCTCTTCAACAGTAGGCTTACAGAAGATCCTGTTGATTTCATCCATTTTAGAGTCCAAGCAAAACGGTTCGGATGATACGTCACGAGTAAATTTACTAAATACGTCTTTTTCGACATGTTCTACAGGTGTTTTCATACAGACCAATGCATTGATTAGTTCAGGAATGTGTTTCGAGTCGCAGTAATGAGTGGCGACACCTGCTTTGACAACGTCTATTCCTTTCAGACGTTGGCCTGTGAGAGCTAAATATTGACCGAGCTGACCTTTCATACGAGGTAAGAAATAGCCTCCTCCTACATCAGGAATTAAGCCGATAGCAGTCTCAGGCATGGCAAAGAGAGTTTTTTCAGTGGCGATTCGGTATTTACCGTGAACACTCATTCCAACTCCACCTCCCATAGTGATACCGTCAATAATAGCTACAAACGGTCTTTTATAAGTTCCGATCATATTATCCATGACATATTCGGTTCGGAAAAACTTCTTTCCCATAGCTGCTCCACTTGGTCCCATCTTGGCAATTTCGACAATGTCTCCGCCGGCGCAGAATGCTTTTCCTCCAGCACCCTTTATAATAACCATTTCGACGTCGTCTTCCCATTCCTGAAGTTTATTAATTATAGATACGACCATGGCGTTATTTATCGAATTAAGGGTTTTGGGTTTATTCAACGTGATAATTCCTCTTTTGTTTTGCGTTTCAAATAAGACCTCCGCTTCGACAGCCGAACAATACATCCTCCGAGTTACGTTGCTACACAGCTTCCCTAATAATCTAGTCCTTATCAACACCTAATCAAAAGAAAAAATCAATATTAAATATTTATAAATCACACGATGTCGATTAAATTAACCTAAACTAATAGTAAAGTAAATTAAAGCAAAAATTCATTCAAATAGAGAGACAAATTAATCTACATAACACTTACCATTTTTATAGATTTTTTTTTCTCACAGCAAAGAATCGAACGATTTAGAACGAAAATTGGTTATAATCTATTTAATGTATAATTTAAATCAAAGCTTTAACTAAAAAATCAACCTTGAAAACGTCGCGCACCGGGGGAATTAGAATAATTGAAAAAAAAATGAAAATAAATAAAAAATCGTCTATTCAAACCTGCAACCACATAACCTTTTTCTCTTATCTTTATCTTATCAAAACCTTGCCGTTGATACTAGCGTCTAGGTATAGCGACGATGCTGCGATCTGAGAGCGCTCTAGTGGCAGTATACTAAACTAGAGAAAGAGAAGGTAACATAACAGTGGACCAAGGTTATTCAAATCTGTCAGTTTCAGTTTAAAGAGATTGTTTTTAAAAACATTTGTAGAACAGATTAACAAATAGATTTCATCTATTATCATTTACGTTAAAGTGATGATTTATTTAATGAATGTTTACCAATTTTTGTTAATAAAATCAAAAACCAACCTTTANGCCGTTGATTAAATAAATTTACTTTATTAAAAAGTATTGAATGTTAAATGTAGTATTTCTTTTTACTATTTACAAACTTAAATACGATATTGTATAATATGAATGGTTTCATGTTCATGAGTTCCATGATTAATGTTTACGTAGCGCTTATGAAGCTTTGTGTTTGAAAACAAAGGAGCCATCTCCCGTCCGATTCGGTTTATTTTAAAATGTCGCGGGTCACAATAACTTATTTTTAATTCGAGTGCATCTTTATTTTTAAACGGTGAACTAGCAGTTTTATATTTACTATAATGTCTCTAAAGTTAAACGAGCCTGTTAAAAAGAAGTTAAAGTTTTACAGAAGCTCTTCTCTTTATTGTGGAAAGCCGGCTTTTCCTCTGGTTATCGGGAGCGAGAGTGAACAGATATATAATGATAATATTTGGTTTATCAGTACCGGTAGATTTAATGGTTTGAGTGTGGTTATAGACGACCAAGAAGAAATGAAAGTTCTTCATACCATGGTAGGTAATATTTTTAAATAATTTCGTTTTTATCTTACCTTGAAACCTCCTGGCTTTCTTGTACATCTATCTATAATTGTGGGCACTATCTGCAGTTAAACCAGTCAGTACAAACCTCAGCTAATATGCATTATCGATAAAACTGAAGAATACGGTTCTGTGAGGGGAAGAGGTTAGAGAAGAGTGCAGGCCATACTAGAGAATGTATTATTTTGACAAAGGGATACCAACTCTTCTATGCACAAATCATGCATATATAATCACTCAAATATATAAATTATACAAAGTTATTGTTCGACAAAGGGATATAATCTCTTGCTGCCAAGCGATTCTCGACCACACCGTCCTCTTCTGTTTAGCCGCATTCTCCTGTCCTCTGTGCGGTTAATCCTCTCAATAGTAGTGGTTAGGCACCCACTATTTCATTCAACCCCCTACCCGGACTGTTCTAGAGACTAGACTAATCTTTAAAAGTTAAATTTATTTGGCTAGATAAAAATCGACTTGTCTTTCAGACTTTTTTTTGGACATTTATACTAGCTAAAGAGAAGTGAGCATTGCATATCTTCCCCTTATTCTTCATAGTCGAATCAAGATGCGAGTTAACTCTGACAGCATGGGAAAATCGGCACTTTTTAACTTTAGCACCCCCCTTGGTTCTAAACAGTGTTCAGCCCTACAAAAGTCTTAAAGGTTGTGTGTTTGTCACCCCAAGACATTGAGACTCCTGGGGCAGGTTTATATTTAATAATCCTGTATCTTAATAGTTAATTAGACTAAGGGATATGATCACAATTATATACTCAAGTGTGATATTCCTTTGTCCCAAGGTACATTGGTATAATATAAAATTTATATTTTGATTTCAGGGATTCTTTGGTAAAGGCTGTCTATCAAAAAGAGTTCCTAATTTTGAGGCATTAGCTAAAGGAGCACCTATTATTAGAGAAAGACAATGGAAAAGAAGGAAAGAATGGTCTAAATCTGCTGAGAATCTCATGGAAGAGCCAAAAGAGCAAGGAGGTGATAGTGATTCAGAACCTGGAAGTAAAAAACGGAAGATTTCGGATAGCAGCTGCGACGAAGTAGCTGGATCTCTTACAAATCAAACTGTCAGTAAAATCAATGAAATTGTTGTAATCACCGATAGTGACACTGAAGAAGATTTTATGAACAGACTTAACCCTCGTCTTGAGAAAGAAGATGTAAAAACGGTTACAGAATCACTTCATTTAAGTTTAGAAGAGGCATTTTTCCTTTCTTATGGAATTGGTTGCCTTCAAGTTATAGATCTCCTTGGTAATTTACTTCCTATAGCAACCCTCTGGAATATTTTCAGGCAAACAGATACAAATTTTGTCGAAAATTACGTCGCCTATCATTATTTCAGAGCAAAAGGTTGGGTTGTCAAGTCAGGAATGCAGTTTGGTGGGCAATTCAGTAAGTTTACTGTTATTATCTTGTTACTATGAGAAAAATGAATATTTTATTTTGAGTAATGTAATTAGGGAATCCAATCCCGGGATCCCGAGCCGATTTACCCCTACGGCAATCCCGGGATTGTAAAGTAACAATCCCGGGATTTGAAAATTTTAACATTTTAAGGTATTTTGACTGATACAATCACTATTATTTTGTATTCTCAAGAGAATAATTTATTTTCTGAATAGATAATATTATTTATTTTATTTTCTAAGTAGTGAACTAAATAAACAATAAAACAAATGACTTGAATAAACAAAAATATTAATCAGGTAGTCGAATGCACTTAGAAGCGTAGTAAGAGTAGACAGACTTCTGTGATTTGTTGACTGCGCGTTGTGGACAGAAGCAGGCATTAAGAGAGAGGAAAGTATTTATCTAGCTCCAGCTACACTTACACAACTTTTATATCAAGAAATTGAAAAAAGTATGAAAACTGCTTTAAAAACTGTTGGGAAAAGTATGAGCCTGGAGTACAGACGAAAACTGACTTTTTTAAGTAACGTAAGAGAAGAAATGGCTCAATTTTGTTGTTTTGTAAATTCAAATAATTTTAAAACCTAAACAGCACATTTTTATGAAAATTTCGAATATGCGGAGTTTTGTTTGTTGCTAAAACGTATTACGGGATAATTAGTTGATTTTATTTGGTACACATATTTTACTTAGTGTATTAATATTCATTATTTTATTATATAATGTATTTAGTTTTTAAAAATGAAATTGAATTTATTTGTACAAATGCAACAGTTTAAATGTACAACTTAATTACTGCCTAAAACCACTGTAGCTTGTTTCTTAATTTACGAACCTACTACCAACCTGTACTTGACCACATTGACGTAAAATGTTTTTGCTCCTTTAGTGTGATTAATGTTTATCAATTTAAAAAAAAGCTAAATAAATATGGCTTATTTTGTTATAATAATAATAAAATAAATAATAATACATCATAACTACATGCTTTTAGGCTTTTTATAAATCTAGTAGGAATTTGGCCAATCCCGGGATTGGCCTGGGATCCCGGGATTCATTTTTGTGGTCGCGAAATCCCGGGATCGAAAATTTTGTCTGGGATTGGATTCCCTAAATGTAATGATTACCTAATGATTACTAATTTGAATGTGTGGAATCTATTAAAAATATTTGTGTTATACTCTATAATTCTGTTTCTACAATGTGTGCTGTGTCCCAATGTAGAAAAAATGTGCACCATGGACAGCTTTGGCATAGCAAGGGTCGGGGAGTGCATCTTTACTCTTTACCATGAATGATCTAGTGATAGCCATACCATTTTAAATAGTAAAAATCTTTTAAATCAACAAATTTCTTTGATTTAGTGAGCAGCTACAGTAGGAGTCAATTCTTATTCTTACGCCTCAGGTTGGGCAACAGGTGTTCCCACCTATAGGTTGGTGACCATATAAATTGGTGACCATATAAATTGGTGACCATATAAATTGGTGACCATATAAATTGGTGACCATATAAATTGGTGACATTAGTGGACATTTACTTGGTTGTATGGAATTCGTTTGTCTAAATAACTATTAAGTTCAGCGACGACCCAGTCATCATAAAAATTTATAGCCACGCGCGAAACCTTCGCATTTCAGAGAAGCGCGTGATGTCGGCATCGCTGGCAACGAGGCGGCCGATGAAGCCGCCAAGCGTGGGGCCGCTGCGGAGGTGGGGGACCTAGCTCCCATCCGGCTAGACGATGCCAAGACGGCTGCTGTCAACGCCGTCTGGCGTAGCTGGCAATCAGCCTGGGAGCAGGTCCCCACCCAGCTAAGAAGAATCAAAAATAAGGTGAGGACGACGCAAGTAGACACAACTCTTTCAAGAAGAGATAGCGTCGTCCTCACGCGACTGAGAATCGGCCACACGCAGCTCACGCATGGGCACCTCTTGACTAATGAGCGTGCCCCCCGATGCCGACACTGCGGGATCGCAGCGCTGACAGTGAGTCACATAATTGAAGAATGCGACTCACTAGCGGATCTGAGAACGGAGTGCCAGGTCCCAGCGAACCTGGCAAATGCCTTAGCTGAGGAGTCGAATGTTCAGCCAGTCCTGACATTTTTCCGGAGAGCAGGACTCTATGAATGCATCTAACACCTCAGCAGAGCACAGGTAGTTAGGGTTTCGTTTTGTCTTTTTATGTCTTTTAGTTTAGGATAGGATCTGCTACCA
>KZ651215.1:797538-816257 GCA_001010745.2 Gerris buenoi
TTTCTAAACTTAAATTTTCTCCTCTTTCCAACGGTACCTTTATTTCAGCTCTATCATCAATATTTTAGGTGCAGCAATCGGTTTTTTAAAGAAAATGGACGTACCTTGGAAAATAACAAAAAAAATTATTGTGGCGAATCTATTGAGAATTGACCCATGGTATAAAGAGTGTTTTTTGTTGCAAATGGTGGGTAGAATCTGCCCTCTTCGTTTGTTACATCTTCGACCAAACACCCTGTATATACCTATATATAAATAAAAAAAAAATAGGAAATTTTAAATTTATTAATATTTGATCAGGTTTCACCTCATTAAACATTCATAGTACTCATTAATTTTTTTTTTTTTTTTTAAATCAGTCTTACCCTGTAGTACCTCCTTTACTTTGCTTAGCAAATGCTAATTATTGGTATCAGTACCAATAATTATTACCTACAACCTTGTCTAGAAACCATATGGGTCCACCATTTTTCAATATGGCGGTTGTAGAAAAACTTAGATTTTAGGGGACTTGTATTATATTCAACAGGAAGCTGAACACAACATCTCCACCAAGTTTCTTGATTGTACTAATTTTTTTGAGGTCAAAACCTATTTTTACTACACTATGTGTAGCATATCCTTTACTTCGTTGGTCTTTTGTTCTTTTATGTGGATAAAACTCTCTCCTTAGAAACATCAAACTTCTATGATGGTTCACCTTTAATAATAATTATCTCACCTAGTATAATTATTAAGACAAGGAGATATTTAAATATTGCAAAATAATTTCTCTGTATCAAATATATGTTTTTGTTAGTACCCCCTAGCAAAGATTAGATATCAATGGCCTCTCATATCCTGTGGTAGTGACTTTGAAATTCTTCTATTGAGTATTCATTCTTCTACTAATTTTCCTTATGCTTCGGCATGTTAACTTCCGAGAGAATAGTTCTACACTATTTGTTACATTCTAAGGTCACAACTATCTCATTTAATGAATAGATTGAAATCACTTCTACGTCAGAAACAACTAACTTTCTAACAGTATGTTCATTTTGACAGCATTTTTAATATTACACACACTGATTATTTGATCATTCATTTCTTTCTTTTTTACTGTGTGTAACAGCCTGTGAAAGCTTATACAACATTATAAGAAATTTATAGTTTATATTAAATTCTTAAATTTATTTATACAGGAAGTTCTTATATGTGAAGTGCACCGACCAGAAGTGGCAGACAAGGAGATGAAACATCCCAGTGTACTCCCGAAGTTCACTGTCAAAGAAACTCTTATTAGAAGGTGGCTTCCAAATCAAGAAAGAGAACCTGCAGATATGTCCTAAACATTTTAATTTTAATTAAATAAATAACTACTCGATGTTTTTCTTATAGATGTTATATATTTTTAACTATATAGTTATTCTTCTAGGTTTTATTATAGAGCAAATTGTGTTCTCTTTCTTATATTTATAGACCTAACGATCTCTTTATGTATATATTTTTATCTTTAACCCTAATTTTGGCAGAATCCCTGTTGCCAAAGTGGTAGATATTATATATGGTTTTATTATATAGTAATTGTGTTCTCTTTCTTATATTTATAGATCTAATGATCTCTTTATGTATATATTTCTTTCTTAAACCCTACTTTTGGCATAATCCCTGCTGCCAAAGTGGTAGATAACTTCTACTTTTTGTTCTTATTACTATTGTTCTTTAATATGCTATAACTGACTTGTTAACAACTATTAAATACAAACCAACTAACTCAAACAAATATTTGGACTATTACCAAATTTGGGATGGAACTGAGCTTGGAGAAAAAAAAAAAAACAGTGCAATGGTTGAAATTTCAAGGATTTCATGTTAAATATATTTTTATTACATTTCACCACTTCTTTACTAGGCCTTTTAATAGTTTTTTTTTATTCATATTGTATTGTTTTAAAAGAAAAATATATACATTTAACTATATCTATCTATATTATTAAAAAAGTTTTGTAAACGAACGAGTCCAGTGAGAGTGACATACTTAACTGAGAGTAGAGTGCGTTAGGAGATACCCCCCAGAAGAGGTTAGAGTCCAGGGGGTTGGGAGCTTGAGTGTGACATAGTACTAACCGTGTAGACAGAGTGAGGGTGATATTATATTCATCTGAGAAGAGGAAAGCCTGTAAGACGGAACAGAGAGTAGGTATATTAAAATGTCAGCGAGAAAAGGAAAGTAGATAGTAGTTGGGGCTCCCCCCACTACACCTCAGCCACAATCCTACTTCCCATCTTATATTCCATAACTATACTATTTCCCTTCTTATACCACGTCGGCCGCTNTAAAATTAAGTTCTGTTGGTTGGTTGGTGACTTCAACTCAGTGGGCGAAATCCTAACTCTAAAGCTATAGGCATTAAGAGTGAGTCTTTAAGAGTGTAGTTGGTAAAAGTAAGTCAGCCCACAGATAAATGTATCAACGTTTACTGACTCATTTTTATTAGAGTAATCTAGGGCAACATTTATGCCTAACTTGGCCCAATTGTTATTCTTAAATATTTGCTTACATTTTGGCCTCCTCCTGATGCAAAAGAGGACCAGCGTCTTGACTGGTCGCACATTGGTCCTATTCGAATTAGCTGGTCATTTTCTCTTTGATCAATACTTTCCAGCCTCTAACATTTGACAGGTAAATGCCAATTGTTGAGCGGCCATGACTAAGCTTGGAACCTATTGGGTCAAGCTGGGCAAAGCTTTGGCCCTAGCTTTATACTCCTGAACATGTTCCCACCTCAGGCCCGCACCCAACGAGATTTAGAAACTGCTCTAAAGACCTAGCCCTTCAGAAACTAATAGAATTTAAGAAGACTTTGTTGGTTTTATACTCTATGAGAAAGTTCTACTAAATTACTATTTTGTTATTAAATTAGCCCTTTATTTTTCCATAAATGAACATAATTAAGCAGCCAAAAACTTTTTCGGCATAATTTGTATATTTTCATTGTCTTACTTTTGTAATTCAGTGATGCCATTGTTTAATGGTGGCTTGCTTATTTTTGTAAGCTCAGACCTAAAGATGCCCTGGTGTAGGCAAAATATAGCTATTTTTTAATGATTTTCGGACCAAATACCCAAATAAGTTTTATTTTCTGATTCTCTAACTTGTCTGATTGTATTTATCACCATTCAAAACTAGGGCTATAATTAACTTGGTTACCCACCTCAAATTTCTATAATGAGTAAATATTCCTTTTTCTTCCAAAAAAAAACACCCATATCTGTACCTCAAAGGAAAATTATTTAAAGTCAGATTTTATAATAAATTTACTCCTTCATTTATTTAGAGCATTACACTTGTAGATAATTGTGAGGTATTTTAACCATATAAAGATATTTATAATCAATGTAAAAATGTTATATGTACTGCTTAATTTTCTTTTAGAAAATACAGAATAACTCAATTGCTAAAATATGACTCGATTATTTACATCTGAGGAACAGATAATACAATTAAACAAAATAATAATAATAATAATAATAACTGTTAATTTATATAATTCAGTGATTCCCAACCTTTTTCTTTTTTTTTGGCGACCCCTTTTTACAAAATCCAAATGACCCGCGATCCTAATACAATTTAAATAGGCATTTTTAATCATTTAATTTTTAAAAAAAAAAAAAATGTATGTGTAAATAAAATTATTCAAATGTTGCCTAACAAAAAATGCATTATAGTGATATAGTTATTATAGTTGGCTACCCCCCGAAAAAACCTTTGTGACCCTCTTGGAGGGTCGTGACCAATGGGTACCACTGATATAAATGATGGTCCTTATCTACCAATTGTTTGTTTAAGCAAAGAAAATTACTTGTTGATAAAGAAATGAATTCTATTATAATACTCAATGATGAATTAAATTATTATGAAATTTCAATTGTATTTAACTTATAAAGAATTTATTTTTTATTACATGATAATACAAATCTTGAAAATTCTCTATTTATTGTGTTAAAATTAAGTTCTGTTGGTTGGTTGGTGACTTCAACTCAGTGGGCGAAATCCTAACTCTAAAGCTATAGGCATTAAGAGTGAGTCTTTAAGAGTGTAGTTGGTAAAAGTAAGTCAGCCCACAGATAAATGTATCAACGTTTACTGACTCATTTTTATTAGAGTAATCTAGGGCAACATTTATGCCTAACTTGGCCCAATTGTTATTCTTAAATATTTGCTTACATTTTGGCCTCCTCCTGATGCAAAAGAGGACCAGCGTCTTGACTGGTCGCACATTGGTCCTATTCGAATTAGCTGGTCATTTTCTCTTTGATCAATACTTTCCAGCCTCTAACATTTGACAGGTAAATGCCAATTGTTGAGCGGCCATGACTAAGCTTGGAACCTATTGGGTCAAGCTGGGCAAAGCTTTGGCCCTAGCTTTATACTCCTGAACATGTTCCCACCTCAGGCCCGCACCCAACGAGATTTAGAAACTGCTCTAAAGACCTAGCCCTTCAGAAACTAATAGAATTTAAGAAGACTTTGTTGGTTTTATACTCTATGAGAAAGTTCTACTAAATTACTATTTTGTTATTAAATTAGCCCTTTATTTTTCCATAAATGAACATAATTAAGCAGCCAAAAACTTTTTCGGCATAATTTGTATATTTTCATTGTCTTACTTTTGTAATTCAGTGATGCCATTGTTTAATGGTGGCTTGCTTATTTTTGTAAGCTCAGACCTAAAGATGCCCTGGTGTAGGCAAAATATAGCTATTTTTTAATGATTTTCGGACCAAATACCCAAATAAGTTTTATTTTCTGATTCTCTAACTTGTCTGATTGTATTTATCACCATTCAAAACTAGGGCTATAATTAACTTGGTTACCCACCTCAAATTTCTATAATGAGTAAATATTCCTTTTTCTTCCAAAAAAAAACACCCATATCTGTACCTCAAAGGAAAATTATTTAAAGTCAGATTTTATAATAAATTTACTCCTTCATTTATTTAGAGCATTACACTTGTAGATAATTGTGAGGTATTTTAACCATATAAAGATATTTATAATCAATGTAAAAATGTTATATGTACTGCTTAATTTTCTTTTAGAAAATACAGAATAACTCAATTGCTAAAATATGACTCGATTATTTACATCTGAGGAACAGATAATACAATTAAACAATCTTACCAGTGTAAAGGTCTGTAATGATGGTAAATATTCTTCGTCTTTTATTTCTACTTCATTGAAATTCAGTTTTTGATTCGTTTGATGAATTCAATATTCCTCCTTCAAGAAATTTAAAATCAGCAACATAATTTAAAACCAATATTTGTTTAGTGGTTAATGTTTTTAAAATGTTGTTATTGTAATAAGGATTGTTCCAACTTGTCTATTTGTACCATCAATTTGTAGATTCATTTTTGACAGATATAGGAGACTAAGCTTTTTTTTAAAAAAAAATAATTTTTTGAATTTGAGGTACCTTTAAACTGTACAAATCAAACACAGTTTTTTTATACCAACAAATACACCATATTTGATGAAGTCTAAAGTTTATACAAATTGAGTTTATTGTAGTTTCAATATTTTCTTTTATCTCCCTATTGACTAGACTGTCACGATAAAATATCAACAAAAACAAGGAAAAGTCTAACGGATATGTACCACAAACAAATAACAGAATGCAGGTAGTCAATTTAGGCCAAAAATGCATATGCTGTGTCTAATCCGAAACGTATAGCTTTTCAAGGCAAATAATGTTGAAGNTAAAAATGTTATATGTACTGCTTAATTTTCTTTTAGAAAATACAGAATAACTCAATTGCTAAAATATGACTCGATTATTTACATCTGAGGAACAGATAATACAATTAAACAATCTTACCAGTGTAAAGGTCTGTAATGATGGTAAATATTCTTCGTCTTTTATTTCTACTTCATTGAAATTCAGTTTTTGATTCGTTTGATGAATTCAATATTCCTCCTTCAAGAAATTTAAAATCAGCAACATAATTTAAAACCAATATTTGTTTAGTGGTTAATGTTTTTAAAATGTTGTTATTGTAATAAGGATTGTTCCAACTTGTCTATTTGTACCATCAATTTGTAGATTCATTTTTGACAGATATAGGAGACTAAGCTTTTTTTTAAAAAAAAATAATTTTTTGAATTTGAGGTACCTTTAAACTGTACAAATCAAACACAGTTTTTTTATACCAACAAATACACCATATTTGATGAAGTCTAAAGTTTATACAAATTGAGTTTATTGTAGTTTCAATATTTTCTTTTATCTCCCTATTGACTAGACTGTCACGATAAAATATCAACAAAAACAAGGAAAAGTCTAACGGATATGTACCACAAACAAATAACAGAATGCAGGTAGTCAATTTAGGCCAAAAATGCATATGCTGTGTCTAATCCGAAACGTATAGCTTTTCAAGGCAAATAATATTGATATAATGTTGAAGGATAAATATGTTTTTCTTTCTTATGATCGTTTGGGCCCCTCTCTGCCCAGGGCCCAATGCCACGTAGGTGTCCACTATGCCCCTGAAGGGGAAGTTATTTATCTACAAATATGATAATAAAGCCATTTTTATATAAACATCTACTTACAGTATCGTTATGTAACCCGCTAAATTGGTTATTTGTTGCCTTTGATTCATTTTTCAATTGATTAGAAGATGTATTTGAAAAAAGATGGCTTTCATTTTTATGCGTGTTTCTCTGTTGTTCATTTTTTCCATTACCATCTAAAATTTGTGATTCTTTAATTACTTTCATTTCTTTATATTGAATGTAGTTGAATCCTTCGAATGACATATTTGCCAAATCGTTGCAATATTCACTGGGACTCTGATGCTCGAATAGGTAATTTAAAGAATGTTTTGAACTTTCTTCGTCTATTTTTGAAATGTCGAAACTACTTAAAAATACACCTTGTTCTCTGTTGTCCGAAGTTATTTTTTTGATTTCTTCAGATTTACTAAACGATTCTCCGTTTGAATCTAAAAGTCTAATCCTCGAAGAAAGCAATGCGTCGCTTTCGAAATTATAATTCAAATCGATGCTTCTCACATCTTTCGCTGAAACAACCGGAGTCCTGATATGGATTTGATTTGTGTCAATGTCCTTAATGTTATTCAGTACATCGGATTCTGGGTTAAAATTGGCTCGACATTTATAACATCCTTTGTTAAGACATCTATTTGACTCGTCCATACTGAAACTATTCGAGGATATATCGTTACCACTATCGTCTTCTTGCTCTGTTAAAAAATCTTTTTCGGTTTGTTGGTATTTTGACGAAGTGCTTGTGTTAGTCCAAGCTTTTTTAACAGGTTGGGCTATAATTTTCTCTCTATCGATAAATATACCTTTATTCTGCGCATCGACTTCACAGAAGAAAGTGTGTAAAGTATAATTTTTAAAACTATTTCCCGAGCAATAATAGCAGAACGTTTTCCCTTTGATTTTATTGTTTTTTCCTCTGTGAAATTTATGACGTGCATTTGTTTTCTTTTGAAGTACTTCTGAGTTTATACTGGTTGGGTCATTGCTGCTACACACATGATAGATCTTTTGACAGCAAACCTCGTAAATGTATTTGTATTGATTTATGGAAAAATTATGTTCTACACATTCATGCCTGTGCATAATGTGAGTTCGACAGATAGAATTCATCTGGAAATAAAATAAAGAATTAATAGAATATTTATTGGCAATGTATAAAGGAGGAAATTCAATTAATTTTTAAATTCAAAGTGGGAGGAGGAAGGTAAATTCATTATGGAGCTCTTTTCCAAAATAATTTCAGCCATTTTATCAGAACTTTTTTCAGCTTTCTTTTGCTTGTCTTGACTCAGATTTAAGGTGTTTCACTCAAAATCAAAACAAAATTGTTAATGTCTTAATTTCAAAGAGAACTGAGTTTGAAATAATAATTATGTTTAATTGATGTAGCTTACATTTCTCACTTGAAGGGGAAATTTTCTCAAAATAGTATAAGATTAGAAGAAAATTTTATTAATTTTCTAATCTATTAAATAAAAAGTATGATGAATAATTATAATTTTACTTACCACTGAATAAATAAAAGACTGTACTGAGAGATTTTTACCCAAACTGACTACAATCCCTTGTAACATGCCTCCACCTGACAGTTCCCAGTATTTAGGATTATAAACATCTGCTCTTGGTATTCTCCACGTATCTGGTACAAATTTAGAACTCGGACATATCGCATGACTTTGTCCAACTCTCATACTAAAACACTTGCACCATTTCAACCACGATGGGAATGGCTCTGATTCGGTAAAACAGCAGCTATGCAGACATTTTGAAAACAAGTCTTTATAGGATACATAGCACCATCCCCATCTTTGCAATCTGAAAATTTAATGGAATTAGATGTAATTTAGAGTTAATTTAATGTAGTTAGAATATTAGAGAAAATTTGAGTTAATTAGTAGTTAAACTCTAATGTAATTAGAGTTTAATGTAATTAGGATGCAATCTGAGATTTTATGTAATTAGATTAGTCTGCGGTAGAATTAGTAAATTTCGCTTTGAAACTTTCAGACGTTAAACTTTCGGTATTCTCCTACTTGTATTTAAGTAAATTATTGCTATGTGGCAAATATTTAATTACTAATTTGAGGTGTATAAGTGAATAAGGTCGACCCTTCAATAGCAAATATGAACATTGTATTGTGTAGACATCAGTGTCCTCTCTGTTTGACACCATGGTAGTGGCTTTGAAATCCTATCGAATAAGTGAGTAGGTATTTTCATACTTGATCTACTAATATTCATGCTGCTTGGGCATGTTGACTTTTGACAGAACGGTTAACACAATTATTAGTTGCACCATAAGCTTATAACAATGAGATAATAAGATTGAAGTTATTTGTACAACAGGGAACATCTCATTCACTAACTACATTTTCGTTTTGATAGCTTTTTTAGTGTTACACACTGATTATTTAATCATTAAATTGATCTTTTTTAGCATACCACAACAGCCTGTGAAGGCTCATTAAACTTATACGTAATGGATGTACCATGGTTAATTGTTAAAAACATAATTGAGTTTAATCACCTATAATACATTAGATCTACCAATACAGATATCCTTGTTTCATTCTTTGAAGTAAACAAATATGACGGTATCCTCTTTAAAAAGTTATGTGGTGAAGACAAATTAATAATTTTATCCATGGATAACTGTTCTACGTAATAATCATTGTAGAAAAGATCATCTACTGTACTTCTCTTCTGTGCAGTATCAGTTGTTTTGGATAATTTAGTTAAAATGCTGTACAACCGATGCCACTTGTAAGGCATACTGTTTGAAGCGACATCTCCTTTCTTGTCTTTTCTGTTTGAATCATCTTTCTTTTTGATTTTACTTTCCTTTAAATAAAGATATATATTTATGATATTATAGATTGAGTAAGTTATATTTTTCTAAGGACTATTATACAGATCTAACAAACATCTTCACATCCCTGTGTTATTTTTCAATATCCATCTGTTTATTGGATAATTCCAAATATTTTTTCCTAAAGCGGCCCACACATGATCAATAGTATTGTCAATAATATTATTGAAAATACTATAATATACAATTTAATAACAAATTTTAATCAATACTGTTGTTTTTATATCAATACCAACTCCACACACGGTCAATAGTATTGACAATACTATTGACCGTGTGTGGGTCGCTTAAGCAATAGTTTAAAGTAGTTGTCTTTTAATATTGATTGTGGGTCACCCAATTAGAGTATTGCTTCTGCTTTCCCTTCTTGGTCCATTTGTGAGGAATTCTGTAAGCATAATGCTTGGAAAGGCACAAAGGTTAAGAAAGGTTCTTTACAAAAGCAAATATACTCTAAGAGTGAATCTAAGTTTGAATTTCAAATGCAGAAATATAGCACCTTAAATGGCTAAGTTTCAACCTTATTTAACTCTTAGAGACACGGGCTGGTGTATTGAGTGCGCTACGAGTAAAAAATTTCACAGATTCAAGATGCAAGAATAATAAACCCTCACTTTATCCTACCACTAGAGATCCCTAAAACGGACGAAACAGTCTGCTTTGATTATTGCTTTGTTTTTCCGTGTTTATTTGTCTTGGTGCACTGTATACGTATGTCCGTATGTCACCATGTCAGACATATTAATGGTTTAATAAATGCAATGGCACATAAAGTACATTGCCCGTGCCTCATTGTTTGTCCACTATAGCCGTGCCACTAAGGGGGGTGACACACTTCGCCACCCAGGTAGTGCCACCCGGTTGGCACACCACCTGGTTGATGCCACTTGGTCCCGCCACCTGACTTGCGCCACCCGAGTTTTTACTTGAAGGAGTAGGGGCTGGGTGGCGACGTGTGACAGGCTCAATTGAAAACAATGGATTGACCAGGTGGTGCCACCTGTGGGTGGCGGCTAGACCGTCGGACAGTTTAGTGCTACCTGGCAGGTGGCGCTATCTTGTGTGACAGGTTCCATCTATTCTCATAGACGACCGGGTAGCGATTTAAGAAGGTATAGAACTGAAGCTGCATTACCTTTTAATTTGTATATTTTGCTAAAGAAATTAAATTTTTACCGATGTCTTAGTTGAGAGAGGTATGGGGCAGTGTATTGGAGTCCTTGCATCACATCGTCCTCCTCCTCCCCTGCCATTCCCACCACCCCCTCCACCTCCACCTCCGCCTCCATCTTTCTTACATCCTTTCTTCTTACGAGACCGTTTCTTTTTCTTCTTCTTCTTCTTTGAATCATCCTGTCCTGATTTCTCCTCGTCGCTTTCCTTTGCTTTGCTACATGATTCTTGATTTTTGTCATCTACTTGCTTTTCTTCCTTATCTAAGTGTAATAAATCATACAAATAAATAATAATAATGTTTTGTTCTTTTATGGTACTGTAAGACATGTTTATACTAATGTTTTATATTAATAAAAATAATAAATATATACATGACGTTTAATAATGGTAACGTAGATGAGCAGTGGATCTCCACTTGATAATTTAGGCGTACCTCCACATAAAGTAACTTTATTAAGCAATGCTCTCTTTCAAACTCTTGCCATCTTTAGAACCTAAAATGTGGCATGGAAAGCCACATATTGAATAATAATCTTTCCAGTCAAAGAATATAGCAAATTGCTACATCACAGTTAAAAAATACAGCAATTTTTACTACTAGTTTTTATAAATTTCTAAACTTACTTGCAAATATAGTTTTATCTAGAGATTTTTCTTTATCAGAGCTTTCATTGTTTTCCTCTTCTGATAATTCCTCTTGATTCTTTTTTAAAATAAATTTAACTATTTTTGAAGTGCATTCTTCCGATTGCAATTCTTCAGTTGGACTATCGTAAGGCGATGTGTAAGTTAACGTTTTTGAAGTAGAAACAGATTCATAATTATCGACTATCGGCGTTGACTCTTTGTTCTTCAAATGTTTCAAAATACGAATTGGCGTGTCGATTTCATTTTTAAGATATTTTTTATTCATAGACGCTTCACTTTGTGAAGATATTTTGCTGTTTTCAAATTTAATTATATCCTCGTCTGTGAATATGTTATCAATTCCTTCGGGCCAAGTATCTGAACAAAGGAGATACTCCGAACTGGATTTTCTCAATGCTTGACAGCTAAGACAGTTTTTCTCTTTTTTAATTTCCTGCTGGGTTTCAAAGATGTTAACTTGAGTAGAAGAATTGACTTTGGGCGGTGTCCCTATTGGAGATTGCTTCAATAATTCAGAGGGTGTAAATAGCTCCCCTGAAGTTAAAATAGAGTCTTCTTCCGGTTGATACTGCTCTATTGCTTCTCTTTCTAAATCCTGTGCAAGATTCATTTTTTATTTCAAGGCTTGTTAACAATAAGAGTTTAAAAATTATTTTCTAAAACATCATTAAAGACTAAGCTGCATTTACATTATTAATTTCTAAAAGAATAGACCTAGAAACCATTGGATTAAAAAAGGTCTATGATCATAGTTCCTAACTTCCATTTAACCTTTAATGGTTGGTGACTTATACTCTTCTAGAACTCTCCTAGTGGTTTTATTTCTGGCCTCACATGGTTTGGCAATAAGAATTTTTAGACCAGTACTGAGTGGGTTCTTTTCTGCATATTCCTTGATGTACACCTTTTACAATAAGTTTTGTTTGATCCTGATTGCATAACTTTCCCCACCATGTTTTGTTTTGACTTATTTTTATTATTTTTTATATAGACATTATTACAATTTGTAGATCTTTGAAAAAGGGGAAAAAACTTTGTTCTAATTGCTATTACAAGGAAGCTAACATTTGAGAAAATAACAAATAATTATGTAGGATAAGTACTATGCATGGTACCTATCCTGCTATTTTAAAGTATCCAGTTCTAAACCAAATTGCATTACAAGATTTTCAATAAGGTCTTGGAAGTTCTCTTAACTGTCTTCTACAGTGTCTATAACTCTTTTTTCTAATCTAGGCATTATAATCAATAATAATAATAATAATTATTATTATTATTTATTTTTTTTTTTTTTTTTGAAAGTTACATTGTGAACAAGTTTACCGTAAATTTTGAGTCCTCATCTATATGTAGGAGTGCAATACTATTTTCACTGTTAATACTGCATCCGCTATATTGTTCCATTGCTTCTCTCTCTAACTCTGCAAATTTATTCACAGGATCTGCGTCCATACATGACTGAACCTAAGACAAACATTATTAAAACAAATATTTCAAAGAATGCAAACTGAATAAAATATCTTTTAAATTATATTGTAATACTATATTAATAGCCAAAACTAAATATATTTTTGATTTATACAGACTTTATTAAATATTTACCTCAGAATTTGTTAAAACATCTCTGTAAAGCCGCCTTGAAGGGATCTGACTGTAAATTTGACTAGAAAAATCACTCACATTTGTTGGCCTCGGTAGGATTTTTTTTATCTGCAACAAAATTGTTAATGTTATATGGAAAAATAAAAAAAAAAAATTTAAATGTTTAAGCTACAAGTCTTTTTTCCCCTCTTACATTTCTATCAATTAATGACAACTTTAATAATGTATGTACTTTATACATATACATGGTTTTTGAATTTTTTATTGGGAAAGTGAAAATAGAGGATCTAGAAAAATCTACAAAAAAAAGTTTTTATGGCTATTTTCAAAATTAAGTGCATATGTTTTTATTCTCTTTTAAACTATTATAAATACAGTAGAATCCCGATATATCGTATCTTCAAGGGACCGAAGAAAAAATACGATATATCGAGTAGTTCACTAAATCGGGATTATGAAATATTGATGGTAAAAAAAGAAAAATTAATGTAATAATTAAGACTTGTATTTATTTTGCACATAAAAATAGTGTATGATCATAAACAAATTTAATATGTACTTGGTTTAAAAAAAAAATTATAATTTGTTTTTTTTAATTAAACCATTTGTTTGGGTGTTATCCATAGCATTTTATCCGAGTAGAACAGAAGGAGGTAAACAATCAAATCTTGGAAAAGGGTCCTCTCCTTTCATATACGTTTAACCGCGATTTTTCTCAGAATAATTATAAGTGTTATTCCTTCATCTAGAATCTAGGCTGTCCAGGAATTACATTTGGTTTGGACACAATCACACTCTCCCCCCTGAGTCTTTGTTTAATGCCGATCAAACGTCACACGAGAGTTCTAATTTTCCCCCCGAAGAATGTTCCCTTCAATAGGTTCCTTTGCAATTCGGAATTAATAAAAAAAAACAGTTAATTAATACTTCCTCTAATTGTAGTGAAGTGTGAACTGTTGTTATTTTTTTTCTAAGTAGAGTAAAACTACAGATATAGCCAGTAAATAAACAAAATCTTGGAAATTTCCCCCTCCATTCATACGTTTTATCGGGATTATTCTCCGAATTATACGAGTTATAAGACGTTTATGTTCACCTCGAAAGAGAAAAAAATACGTTATACTGAGGGGACCGAAATACTTTGGTTTTATACCAATTATCGGGATTTTTTCAAGGGACTGGCAATAATATACGATTTATCAGGATATATGATATAACGGGATATGAAATACCGGGATTCTACTGTATTCAATTATTTCAAAATAAATCTATAAATTTTCTTAAAAATAATATATTTTAATTGTGGTTTTTCAAGTATCATTATTTGGGCATTTGCTTATATAGTATACCTTATTGATTCCAAAACATTATCCAAATACAATTATACTAGTCTTACAATTAGTGTTTATTCTGAAAGCTCAGATTGTTTAACCTATGTAAGGTAAAAAATAAAGTCACTAGGCCTGTTGGAGGCACTCCGCTAGTGTCATCTTTGTTTGATGAGTTGACTCTACCTTCTAGACTTAAAAAATCTTGAGCTCTCATTGGCTCCCTTCCCCATATTTTTCAATTTCCCCATGCAGTTATAGAAAAGTCTAATTATAAGACCAGTGTAAGCTATTATATCATTATTCTGCTATGTAAAAATTATTTTTAGTTAATTATTACCTGATTGTTTGTTCCATTCTTCTTTCTCACAGGTACAATTTCTGTGCATGGTTGAGATGTTTCTCTCGGAACTTTTTCTGTCCAAGAACTAGACTGCTCCGTAACTACTGACACACCCTCATCTTTTGTTTTGTGAGGGTAGACATTGTGAAGCCACTGACATACTTCTTCCAGGGTTTCAATTATCTCCCCTAAAATAATGATGAGTTAAATCTTTAATAAAATAAATCTTACAAACAAAAAGCAAATTATATCTGTTAAAAATCAAATTTGAGGAAGAATAATGCCATGAAACTTTAAGGGAGGGGGAAAGTGTAAAGTATGGGAAATTAAAACTTAAAATTATTTTAACTTTTTATTACCTGAGAATGTAAAATGATATTTAAATTACATTCAACAGTACAGTATAACTTAAAACTTAGGGGATGAAAAAAAAATTGTATCCCAAGCTTAAACAATACCTAATTAACTGATCAACAACACAGAGAAATGGGGACGACTCTGATGCAATTACCAAGACAATAGTAGTAGTAGTACTAAGACTATAGTCAAAAGATTACCTAAACCATAAAAACTCTATTACCAGTTCCGTGAATACTCGTTTTGCGAAGGCTGGGATACAAAATTACCCCTTGTGATCATTAAAATTAACCAATCATTGTAATTTAAATACTCATAGAAAAAGCATTTTGATCAACTTATTATTAAACTTAATAGATTAATTAAAAACAGTTTTACTTTAAAATATTTTAGTCATAAAAGTCTGACTGGAAATCAGACATTTTTTAAAACAGCGAAATCAAAGCTAGAGGAGTCATTTTTTTTTTTTTTTTTTTTTTTTTTTTTTTTTTTTTTTAAGAATACATCAAAATGTACCTTGGTTAATAGGGAAAGAGCCAAAATTCTCCTTAATCAAGCTGCTACTTTTCTCCGACAGTTTATAATTTTTCTTTGACAACTCTGTTTGACCTGATAAATAAAATTAGTGTTATAGATTTATATGAGTTAAATCCAGCTACATAATATGACTTAACTTCTGATTTCTTCAGTTATATTTTGACTCTCTATACTATACTATTTTTACAATTAAAATTTGTGTGAGGGTTTTCGATTTTGACTTCTAGAAGGTCAAATATATAAATCATGAGCTTTTATTGGCTCTCCCTTCATTTTCCCTCATTTTAAGACAATTTAAAGACTAACACAGAAAGCACAGGATTTTTTTTTAATAGTATGAAAAACGTTAAAAAATTGGGATCCTTCTGGAATGATTATATTGATAAATATACTTATAACAGAAGATTATAAGCTACAAAAGTGGCAAATGGAAGTGGAAATTTTTTTAATGTGACTTTACTAAAATAACTGAATTGTAATAACTTCTTTATTGTATCATAATTTTCAATGACTTTTCCAGAGGTGGTGGTTCTTGCATCCTTATTTTTTATTTATTTTTTTCTTTGGGTATTTTAGTCCCGTTCGACTGCTCATTGGGTCATTACAGGACGGGGGTTATCCGACCACTTTACTCATCTACTCGATGAGATCATATTAGCATCCTTATTATAGTACAATTTATTGGATGCATCCCTCAAGCAGGTGAAAATGTTTATATAATTCAAGGAATTCAGCCATTACTCTCACCCTGTCAGATAGTAGTAATATCACATGCAATTTTAGTGCTATGCAGCCCTGATGTTTTGAGTTAAGGATCAGAACTGATGTGTCTTATCACCTGAGAATACTGCACGAATTCTGATTTTGTCTCAGACAAAGTTGGCCAGGCTATCTTCAAGAATTGTCTTAGAAATATACCTACACACAACCTCATCTAACAAAATTATTAATACCACCTATCCAAATCATATTGTGGGTAGCCACTTGCTTTAGAGTAATTACACTAATTCATTTGGTATATCAGAGAATAAAACTTTGTACAAAGCTAGTTCGGTGAAACGTTATAAGTTGTAATTCAAATGAAGAAGATATAATTGCCTATTATTAATACCGCAGACTATGAAGCTAAAGGGAATGCTGGGGCCATTATTATTTAGAGAAAAACATAAGGTCTAGGCTGTTCATAGGAGCAGAACGATTGAATGAAATTGACACCAAATGTGCAAGTGTGCAGCATAATACAGAATATCAAAAGATTCGTTCCTGGATTTGGTGAGAGTGGTTGATAAAGAAAGGGAACAAAATTATGAGGGAATATCAAGGTTGTGTATACTTGTTGAGAGATTCAGGTTTCTCCTAAACGAATGCTATATTCATATTTTATCTCACAATTTGACATGCAACTTACAACTGAAACCTCTTTGCAACAGGGAAGAACGATCAGTTAGAGACTTATTTCAAATCAGTCTACTTTCAATCCATCCATTTGGGGATACATTAAACAGTTACGTGTGAAACTGTTGCAATCAGTCGACCCATGTAAGGAGCAACCGTGAGCAGAGCACCTAAACTTACACTTTTTATCCGTTCACCTAAAGTTGACAGCTTAATATTTATATTTTCATATCATTAATTTATTTCCAAATTCCAAGACCTTTTCCAAATATCATTAAGAACAAAAATAAAACTCTTCCCACTATTTTCTAATTGCGTTATAAAAACTAATTAACTATAAATTTGTTTACAAATACAAATAATTTGGAGAAATGAAAATTAAATTACAAGAATTGTAGTTGTGTGGACTCACTATTCTTGTTTTTATTGTTAAAACTTTTCCTTGTATAGGAGTTTTCTATTTTTTCTGTTTTCAGTTTTTTGCATTGATTTCCCTGACTTTGAAAATCGTCTTTCTATATTTATAACAAGTTATCCAAAAATTAGTTAAATAAAAAATAACTTATTTTATTTTTATTATTTATTTATTTTGTTTTATTGTGAAAATGTGTATTTTTAATTCAAATTAAAAATAAAGTTTGTCATTATTATTTAACTTCAAAAATGTTAATAGTTAAATCAGATACTTACAGAAGACACTAAACTAGCTGGTAAACTATTAAAAGCACTTTCAAATTCTTTTTGAAAATCATAAAATGTTTTTTTCCTTTCCAATAGTTTAATTTTAACTTCGAGTTTTTCATTTTTAATTTCTCCTTTTATAACGGGTAGAGTTTTCTGCGATATAATAGCATTGAATGAGTCACAGATTTCACTTGAAAAAAAGAAATGAATAAATTTAAAAAATACATTTGCGTATTTCATATGAAATGGGTGGAGAAAATAATTAGAAAGCGGCCAAAACCCCTATCACTTTTTAGCAGACAAAAAATGTTCAGGGAGCTAGCAGCATCATTGTGTAAAAAGAGGAACAAATTTCTTAACAACGGCTTGAAAGAGGTGGATCTGGCATAGGGAATCCAATCCCGAATCCCGGGATCCCGAGCCGATTTACCCCTACGGCAATCCCGGGATTGTAAAGTAATAGTCCCGGGATTTGATAATTTTTCGTTTTAAGGTATTTTGACTGGTACAAGGTGGATACAAGTACTGTTTAATCAAGAGAATAATAAATTTTCTAAATAAATAATCAAACAAATGACATAAAAAAACAATAATATTAGTTGGGTAGTGGAATGCACTTAGTAGCGTAGTAAGAGTAGACAGACTTCTTTGATTTGTTGACTGCGACATGTGGACTGAAGCAGGTATTAAGTTTATAAATTAAGTTTTATGATTATTAAGTTTTATAAATTCAAACAATTTTAAAACCTAAACAGCATATATTATAAACATTTCAAGTATACAGAGTTTTGCTTGTTGCTAAAAGGAATTACGATTACGGAATGGTTAGTTGTTTTCATTAGGTACATCTTTTACTTAGTATATTTATAATTCATTATTTTATTTAATGCATTTTTTTTAATTAAATTGCAATTATTTGTACAAATGCAGCAGTTTAAATATACAATTAATCGTCTAAAAAACCACTTAGTAGCTTGTTTCTTAATTTGCGTACCTACTACCTGCCTATACCTGATCACATTGACGTAAAATGATTTGCTCCTTTTGTGTGATTAATGTTTATCAATTTTTTTTTTAAACAAAAGTAATGCTAAATAAACATGGGACATAACTTATTTTGTTATAATAATAAATAAATAAATAATACTACATTATAACTACATGATTTTAGGCTTTTTATCAGTCTAGTTGAAATTCGGCCAATCCCGGGATTGGTCCCGGGAT
>KZ651216.1:10218-23365 GCA_001010745.2 Gerris buenoi
GTATGTAGTTACTACATATATAATATACAATTTTAACATATGTATAATGATACGAATAATACAGTATTAATTGTATTTAAATTGATTTTTGATAGTATTTGTACATATATTTGTACACTTATTCCTAATATCAATGCGTAGACTTATTCTTGAGCTAGTGTTTGGAGTTAAATATTTGGTTTCTTTGGATGGAATAATTGTCAAAAAATTGCAATATAAATTATATAATTTCAAAAAGGTAAACATTTTGTAAGTTTTTTTTTTATTTTTATTATTATTATTTTAGAAACAAGGGAAATCCTACTTAAGAAATGGTAAAACACATGAACTACAAACTTTTAAATGTTAAGTGAAACTTTAGATACATTTTTAAAGAAAGACATTCCTTTTAGAAGACAAATGGCTACCTTATCAACAAGACGGAAAACGACAACAACTAAAGTTAACAGTTAAGAATGCTAACACTTCTTAAAAATAGTTCAGTGTTAAAAATAGTTTCTTGGTCACAAATATATCCATTACATCCAGTTGTGAAATACAATAAGTTGAAAGCCGTTAAAGAGTTCAAGTTACTCGTATATTTGTTTAAAACTTATTTTAAAAGATTTATTATGATATTACTACGCACAGCGAAAAAATATGATACATTCAAAAGTTATATTTGCTAAATTGTTAATGCAGGAACTTGTAGAAAGTAAATAGTCAGTGGTGATAAATATGTTTTCTCTTAAGTTCCCGCATTGAACAGCTAAGCAAATGTACTAAATAATATGTTTGAATACATCCTTATTCTTACCGTAGTATATAGTTACTCTTTTTATGCCAATGTATCTCTCGGGATACATAATATTAATGATTTTTTTTAAAAAATCAGGTATTGTCATTTTTATCCATATTATGACTTAGTACTTTCAGTATACATTTCTTAAAGCTAGTCGGAAGACCAGAGATTTCTAGTGGCAAAACAGTAGTAGTACTAATGTTGTTATTTGTAATCATGACTCCGCTAACCTTTCCCACCTCGTGGACCTCGTGGTAGTTTTTTAATTTTAAGTCCATTGTTTAGCAAATATTGGGCTGAATCACTCAATTCACATAAAGGTAAGTTACATAACCACCATTATTGCATTAATTTATTATTTTATTGTGCTAATTTAGTATTTATTGCAATTTAAACATTATGTATCTTATAAGATACATTGTGATGAGTTCTGAAAATGATGTTTGTATCTTATGAGATACATTGCAATGTTCTGGACAATATGATGTGTTTACTATATTACATCATTTAGTAGAAGATTCAAGCAAATATTGTTTTATTTTATTTTTTTTGCCAACAAAGTTTATTTTTACTAGCTTTTATTTAACTTGCAATGTTTGTATATATGTATGTATGTTCGGGTCAAATATTGCAACTGAATTTTAAAGCAGATATCCTCAACCGATTGAATTGAAATTTTGCATACACCTTTAGATTAGATGACATTTCATGGTTAGCTGAATGAAGTCATTCTAAATCCAATATGGTGGACAGCCCAAGATGGCGTACTAGTTATTTTTTGAAGCTCGCCCATAATATGGGTATCAAATGAAAGGGTTTGCTGAAAAGAATACGAAAAAAGCATGTTTTTTAAAATATTTCTTTTTATAATCAACTTTTATAAGTAAAGATCATTGGAGAATATTCAGATTCCTTAAATAAAAGAACAGAGACTGTTACATATACTAAAGAAGTTAAGCTGAGCTAAACTTTTTTTTACTTGTCTGCGTTTTTGATACTTGTCCGCGCAAGTATATTGATATTATTTTAATTTAGCTCAGTACACCCTATCTAACGATAACTTTACTTTTTATTTATATTTTTGTTCAATACATTTTTTTTTTTTTAACTTTTAGATGTTTCTCAAAAGAAGAAATGCTTCCAGTAGCAGAACGCTAAGAATAATGTCACTAGTCATTCCTCTATTTGATTTTGGGAATGAAGAGAGTATTGAAGAAGAAGACAAAATTTTACATATTGATGGTGCAAACATAATAATAACAACTTCACAGATAAATTACACGCTTCACAGATAATTATGCTTTGTATGATAATCTCTTAGTGATCATCGGAATTAGTGTACTATCTCCGAAAGGAGTTTGGAATACTAAAAGCCGGTACAGTACTGTCAAAAAGGTTGCACACTTAAATTGGATAAAGATCTAAAAAAAGAAAGGAAGATAAAGAAGTATTGATGGACAAGTGTGATACGAAGAAACGAGTAGTGGCTGTCAAGTGGTTTGACTCAAAATCCGTTTTAATTATAAGCTCTTACGCAGGGATTGAGCATAAAAAAACTGTTATGAGGTATTCAAAAGAGCAAAAAAACTGATATATTCAATTTCACGCATAATATAATAAAAATATTGGAGGAATAGATTTGCAAGAAATGCTCATTGCTCAGTGCTGAAAAGGTCTGATAACTTAAAAATGGTACTTGGCAATTTTCAGCCATCTTTTAGATCTTTCTATTTGTTGACCAAATTCGTGACCATAGGGAATAGGGTGGACGCAAGTGTTTTAAATATTTTCACTTTTTATAATTTATCTCCTTGTTGTTATAAGTTATAATATAACAAACTGTTGTAAATGAATTATTTTATTCCTGATTTTTTGCTTTGTGTTTTGTTCATATCTTGATATGAATAATACAGTAAATATTTTCTGAAGTTATGCCTATGTATCCTATAAGATACAGATACATGTCTATGACTTTGTGCCAACGTATCCTACAGGATACATGTAGCCATTGCTATGCTGACTCATTGAATAAAGGCCGTTCAAAGGGTTAACTAAGTGCTATGCAACTGTAAATAGAGTGATTTTTTGATTTTTGTTTTGGCTAAATTGCTATATGAAAAGTAAATTGGTCGAATGTTATATCCTGATAAAGTATGGCTTCCGGGCCCTTTGAGATGGCTTAAGGACGTTTTCTAGAATCTCCCAAATTTAATTAACCGTTATTATCTAGTGATACCTCTGCTAGAGATGACATTATGTCATCTCTATGTTCTATTAACTAAGCAGGCTGTTTGACTCGTTAAAAAAAAGTATTTGCTTGGAAAAATCAACCTTAACTTTATCGCAGTGGATTATTTATACAGAAAATCTCATTAAAAAATGTCAGTTTTAAAAATGTAATTAAATTAAAAATATTTCTGTAACTTGGTATTAGGCAGTACTGAACGTAATACTAACAACGCATTGTATTTTGCAAAAGTTGGTTATTTTTGTATAAATATAAAATCTTTTTTAAAATATATATTGCTTTCTGTACTTCGTTTTCATGGAACAAATAAATCATCTTTTATCTTAGTTAACATTTTATTTAAAAATATTTTAACTTTAAATTAATAAAAATTGTAGCTTCACATTTATATTAATAAAAATGTATTTTCATATTCAAAATAACAATTTAAAAAAAAAGTAAATATTAAAATACAATATAGAGCATAATATAGCATATAGCTATTGAGGACATGTTAAAAATCTCTTGTTTAGGCCCCTGAACAGATTATTATGTTGTAAAATAATTAACTAAATATATAAGCAGTTATAATATATACAGAGGAAGTATTGTAATAATGCGAAAATTCTACAGTTTTAATCTTTTTTTTTTTTTTTTTTTTTTTTTATTNAATTTGGCTTACATATTCAGAAAAATCATTGTACGAAGCGAAATCTAGAAATTAATTTTAGCTTCATATGTAAGGGCTTTTCCCCCTTTAAAACCCCTAAAAATATGTGAAAACATTATTTCTCAAAAACATTTCAAAGATTTTGATTAAAATTTCGTCACGTTAAATACAAATTTAACTATATCAGGGTGTCCCAGCTAATATGGAACAGCGAAATATCTCCGGAACCATGATAGATAAAAAAATTCGGTTTTCAGGGTTCGATAATGGCTAAAAATGCGCTTCCAGAACATATGCTGAACATGTTCTGTGTTCAGCATAAGTGTGTGAAATTTACGTAATTAAAAAAAAGTGAATAGGAAGACAATTTTTTAAAATGGAAAATGGATTTAGGAAAATAATTCAGGAGATCATTAGTTTAGCTGTAAAAAGTTTCAATTTTAGCACATTTAGGGCTCTCTAGACGGCAAACTAATGCTCCGAGCAAAAAATGTCCAATTGTAAAAAATTCTTATTTTTAGCCATAGAATCTAGATCTAGTCTTAAAAAATTGTCCTTCTATTCACTTTTTTTTAATAACGTAAATTTCACACACTTATGCTGAACACAGAACATGTTCAGGATATGTTCTGGAAGCGCATTTTTAGCCATTATCGAACACAGAAAATAGCATCTTTCTATCTATCATGGTTCCGGAGATATTTCGCTGTTCAATATTAGCTGGGACACCCTGTATATTCCGTTATCCGGGAAAATGTTTCCGAGATATTAATGAAAATATATATTTTTCTGCTGAATATCGAAAACGAGATGATAAAAAAATAAATATAAAGATTATATTGAACGTAAATTCAGTATCATGTATAATGAGAAAATTTGTTCAAGTTGTCGATAGAGTTTTTTTTTATCATTTCTAACTGGTGAAAGAAGTTACTAACAACATTTCAAAAATGAATGCTCCAATTAAGAAAGAAGAACTTTTATTCTTCAAAAGAAGAAATCTAAAGGAAATTTCTTCTGGCGATCAATCAACCAAGCCTTTGAGCAGCTGCAGTACCATTCAAAGTTTCCCTTCAATACTGACTTAATCTAAGGAATCCAGGTACATCTACGTTCCTGAAAACCAGTTTAAATACGACATTCTTCTCTTCAGTCGTTTGTTCCTTCTGTTGCATTGAGTTAAAATAACTATGCACCTCATCCCTAAAACCCGCATAAGCCTGTGTACAAAATTATGATTTGTATATCCAAGTTATTTTTATAATATTACTTTATAGTTATTATTATTATTTTTCTTATTTTTGTTTTTGGTTTTTTCAAGAACTATTGTCCTGTCTATAAATCATTACTTACGACTATTAGACCTACATTCACCATCATTCAGGATTAATATCTATTATTCTTACAAATATCCTAATTAATTGATGTCACATTTCATGTAGGTTATTATACCAACCAAAAATTTCAATATTAGTTTTAATAATTTAATTTATAGGTACTTTCTGAATACAGGCTCTGTTTATTGCACTATAAGTTCAAAAAACTAATAGTGCAATAAACAGAACCTATATTTAATAAGTACAAATTATTAAAATTAAGATTGAAATTATTGGTTGGTCTAATAACCTACATGGCATTTACATTGCATATGGGAGCGTGTATGGAGGTAATTTTATAGAATTAAAATAAACTGTCTCTCCACTTGAAGTAAAATACTTTAATAACAAAGCAGCTTTCAGCCTTCAAAAGGCCATCATCAGTGCCTATTGCGGAAGAAAAAGAATTACATTAATAAAAACATTAAATGAGAGGTGAGTCAATTAATGTCGGAGGCCTTTTGAAGGCTGAAAGCTGCTTTGTTATTAAAGTATTTTACTTCAAGTGGAAACACAGTTTGTTTTAATTCTACATGACATTTATAAATGGAACCTATAGGTTCAAGATAATTATAATTGATTTACATTTATTAACTATATATATTGAAGCAAATCAAACTCTAAAATTGTCAACATTTCCATGAGATTACTAAACGTTTTGATGCAATCAATAAATGGACATTACACTCTAGGTAATCATTACACAGGAATGAAAAGGCACTGCTTACTAAAATATCATAAGGTGTCTATGTACATTCCCTGGGATGAAATCCTTCATCCGACTTGATAGTTCAAAGGGGTATCACCCTCACCCACCAGGCAGAGGCTAGCCCTAGTGAATGGGCGAAAAAATATACTGATGGATCAGCCAAGGAAGGTGGGAGTGGAATAAGCAAAGAGTATCCGGATGTAGCAGTCCAAATGCCGCAATTCCAGTAGGCAAATTACAGTGCCTACAGATAGTTCCATAATATTTTGAACCATCTGCGCTCATTAAATTTTGTATGCTGCAATTATAAATGTATGAGATTATAAATTGTTCTTTGTAGTATTCAATGGTGCAGTAGTTGGGTCCATTAAGGAAATAAAACTCACTTTTGCAATATTTCGACCCCTCTTTGGGTCATTCTCAAGCTGGAATCAAAATTTATTTAGATGTTAGATTTTACAAACTGTAAATATTCTCTGAACACAACATTAACAAAAATTTTTAAAGATAAATCATTACTACTAATTTTAACATGTAAAAAGTTTTGTTTTTACAAACCTGATCGACTAGAAGGTATCCTACATTATATGAATTATTTTCTTGAATTATTTATTTGAATCTTTCCGATTCTCTTCATTTCTTCCTAAAATTATAATAATTAATTGGTATTGGTCACATGTTATGTATGTTATTGAAAATATTAATTTTGAGATAATGAATAGTACGTACTTACTGAAGTCAGGTAATGATCATTTCACTTATGATATATTCACATAATGAAATACAAATCTAAATAAATATTTTTTCACAAATCACTTAAAGATTTCCCTTCCTTCTGCTATCAATACAACGCATTACACTCTAAGTTTAAAATTTTTTTAAACATTCAATACTAAGAGCCACATTGGTAAGAAATCAGCGCTCCTACGGAAGTTTTGATAAGTTCTTGTAGTACAATAAACATTTTTTGCGTCCTAGTACGTAAAATTTTTTTTCTTTACTGCCAGGAGTAATGAAAAGATTTTTTAAGTCCACATAACGAAAAAATTGATTTTAGCTTTGTTTTTCAGGCTGTAAAGTTACTATTTCACAGCCTACCACGGAAAAAAATAATTATTAAGTTTTAAGTTAAGAGTTTGTAATGTAGTTGTGTAGAAAAGTAGCCCCCATACAGATTGCACTGCTGCCTGGTGGACAAAGTGAAACTGAATACACCAAAACAAAGAAAATGCTCCAGTGTAACAACCTGTCTATTATATGAAAAACATAGAATTTAAAAATATAATGAACAAAACGTATATTGTACTTGAAATTATTAATTAAATTTGTATAACTATTGCTTAGATTGTTGGTGTCAATTTATGGTATTGAAATTTATTATATAACATCCATTCCTTTGAAACAAGCCTTACAGTAGACTTAGATCTTTTTTGTTCTATTTTATTTACTACGTTTTTATTAGCTTGCTTTCTTGTTTGTTTGTTTGTCCAGTGCAAATCTTACAATCAACTTTTAACTAACATCCCGAGTAGCTACAGTCTATAAGATTAGAGTTGGCACAATCGAAGGCGGGAAACGACAAATGTGGAGGTAGTTTTGGGGTNAGAAATTCAATTCTTACTTACTAATGAAATCGTCTTTCTTGTCGTTTTTACGCTGCAATATTATACAATTGAAAGTATATTTATGATGATACAATTTAAGTTCTTTTTAGTTATTATAGAAAAATGATACGAGGAGTAAATAGCTTTGCTTCACAACTTTTGTCTGACTCGAATATTTACTGCAATATTAACTAGGGAAAATTTTAGCATTTCTAATTTCTTGTTGTTGCTCTTCAGTCTCAAGATTTAATTTATTATTTTATTTTTATTTTAAAAGCTTTATAAATTTATTACTGTAGCTAGTAAAAGATCCTACTCGTCAGGGGGAGTTTTTTAAAATCGTTGTTGAAGACTTTGAGCTAAGATTTTTCTACTCTCTTCGGTTTACGGATATTGAGGGTTGTCAAGTTTGCCTGAGCTAGGCCCCGCTCACCACTCGTGGATTTACCATAAAGAAATTTAATTTTCTAATGCAACAGAGGAGAGGATCTAGTTTAATTTACATGATATTATCCTTTAAAAAATGACTTTTTTATTGAATTATTTATAAGTTGGGGTCCTGGCCCTAGGGTCTCTGTTAGGGTCCTGTATTCATTTATTATAATGCATAGTATAGTGTATGAAATATTCATTTACCTTGCTTATTTATTACTGGGGGAAAAAAATCATTATGTATACAAATTTCATTCATATTCTTGTTAAACCACTTTTAAGTACAATCGAATTGACACAATCTATCTATACTATGAGAGCACTTAATGATTTAATTTTTCAGTACTATTTTATATTGTTTCACAATATAACTGTTATATTGTCATTTATTTTATTTTAAGGAGGATAAAAGTAGAGAAGAAAGTTATGGGATTGAAGGTGTACTTTGAGTTTGAACTCATATAAATAAAGACTCAAGTGAAATTAAAAAAACGGTCCACGTTACAGTACTTATAATTTGTAATCGGGAACTTATTTCATCCATTGATAAATTTAAATTAGCGTTTGATATGTCAAGGGGGGACAAAAATCCTGTTTTTATGGTGGCGTATATTTCTTCTATTCCTGAAATTGGGTACTTATTACTTATTACTTATTACTTTTATTACTTTGTTAAGGGTCCCCTTATAGCCCGCACACTGCTTAATAGGTCCATTTTGTTTCATTACCAAAACTACTGGAGAACTGCTCCGAGTTTTCTATTTTTGTAATATTCCTTCTCAAGGTGGATTTTCTGTCCCCATGGTCTTCAATAATAACGTCCGTTCCTTCCGTTCCCTGTCTACACTAATCTGTCGTCGTAACCTTTATTGCTGGCTATTACCTTGATGGTGTTAACTTCATATTAATTAGTCTAAAGGCAAGATTAGATTGCTGTCCGATTGTTTCATTCTGCTCCTCTCCTACTAAATAGCTAGCTAAATATTTAAATGAAGTTAAAGAACAAACAAACTTCCCTTTGCATGGTAGAGATCCCCCAAGTTTCATTAATTAATCTCAAACCGTTCAAAAGTTCCCCGGGGGGGGGGGAGACTTTTGGACCACCCTGTATATGTATATATAATTAGTATTATTGCAGAGAGCATAATCACGGTATTACATCATTGTTGATGTATATATATATATAGTACATATGTGTATATGTATGTATGTCTACATTACGGTGTTTAGAAATCATCAATAAGTTTGATGGTCCAAGTTGTATTAAAAAAATTGCATCGTATTTTTACACGAAATTAAAGTAAATTTTGTTTCGTAAGATAATAACTCGTATTTTTTTACACGCTCAGTCCTACATTTCAGGGAAAAGTAAATGAACTATGCCCGCCACAATGAAACCACTCGAGATAGATTACATGCCTTGATTGAAATTAAACAGCCATATTAACCCGAAACCAAGTATGTATATAAATGGCTCAGCCCACCTTTACCTCTCGTGTTCAGTAATACGGTGAACCCAGTGTAAATTTTGCTTTAAACTTAGAATAGTTAACCACTCACAATTGTTTTTCATATGGTTGTGGAAAATCTGGCTCGGAAAATCGGAAAATTATACGCAGAAAATAAAGAAGTAGATATACGATATACGTCAAGGAACGTTCAAGAGAAATAAAGCTTGATTAAGCAGATATTAAGGCCCTTAATGAAAACAAAACTTAATTAATCGACTCATATTGTTGAAATATGATTACTATCATAGTCATATTTCAACAAGAGAAAGAACATGTTCATTTAAAAGAAAATATAAAAACCTGTTTATATTAAAAAAAGTTATAAGAGAAAAAAGTTGAGAAATAGATAGAAATACTAAAATGAAATTATATTGGGAATAATAAAAAAATAAATAACGTTGACTACTCCAGCGAAGTTTCGGGGATGAAACCAAATGGACCTATTAAGGCCATGTGCGGGCTATAAGTTTACCCCTAGAAAAATAATATAAGATATGAAGTACCCAATTATGAGAATAGAAGAAGTATACGCTAAGAAGTAAAATGTGTTTCCCTTTGACATATCAAACGCAAATTTTCACTTATCAATGAATGAAGTAAGTTGCGAATTACAAACTGTAAGTACTGTAACGAATTATATTTAGAAATATTGAGCTTAGGGATGAGAATTAAGGATTGTTGTTACTGGATACCTAGGGTCCAGGATCCATCTGGTAAGTTAACTAAAAGCTCAGTCTGATCTCGAAAGAGCGACAGCTTCTTTTATCTAACGAGTAGTGTTGTCTTATGCTCTACTCTTACCCGCAGCCTCCATGCCTTGAGGTCGTAGGTTTCTTTGCAAAACCTAGAGTACACGTTAATGTTCAACTTCTGGTTGTGTGTAACAGTAAATTTATTATATGTGTAAATTCCGTACTTCTATTATTAAAGTGACAATTAATTTAATATTAGTAAAGTAATATCGGTACTTCTCTGTCAAATAAGTATTAATTATTTAACAGCTCTACATAAAATTCAAGAAAAAAATTAAATATATAATAAACATGTGGATTAAAAAGAGCTTATATATATCATGGATTCTTCAACACATTTATACCGAATCTAACCACCATTTTAACATATTTTAAACAATTTAATAAAAAGTATAATCATTTCAATTGGTCCAAAAGTTGGTACAAATGATAAAAGAAGGCGTTACTAGTCTTGGCACACTTCAATTTAAATGTAGCGCTCATTTTAACAACAGACATGACGCCTTTAGGCTTATGCGCTTAAATATCACATAGATATATCGACGTTTCTAATCTCTATTAACGGTCTCAAGCACTAAAAATAGCTAAAATGATTAGCTGAAAATTAAGATTGAAAAGCTATAATAAAAAAATGAAAACCTGCTACATAATATCCAATAACTGAATTATGTTTTTTACATAAATTAAATAACTGTTCATGAACAGTACATGAACTTTTCAAGTTACTTTCTTCTTTGTCCCAAATGGTTATAAAACTAATCACAGGGCGAATAGAGTCGAAAGAAATGTATATTCCTGACTAAGTATATTAAAGAAATATTGCCCTTACTTCTCCAGTCCTTATGATATTCAAAGTAAGTAACGATTTGTTTTGAAGCCTTTTCAAACTTCTTTTATGCACAACTTGGTTTCAAAAGTGGTGCTGGAGCGTGGCTAGCTTATAAATGAGAAAATGTTATTCTTTCCTCGTGGCCATTCACATTTATGATAAGTCTAGTGGCTGCTGATGCCTGTTCCGACAAAAGTTTCCTGCCAGAATTCTGTCATTAGTACATAATTCTGCCATAATTTTCTACGTTGAGACCTAAAAATTATGCAGTCTACAATGCTTCTTTAATAGCATATTACTCTATTAGTGGTTTTAAGGATAAGGACAACTAAATATAACAAATATTTAAGTATCCATGATAAATTAATTACAATTTGTCTTACCGAGATGATTTACATTTTTACATTCTTCTGTAATTATGAGCTTGTATAATATGAGAAAGTTTGTCTGAGTTGTCTCTGACCGATTTTTTAAAATATAATCTATGATAGATAAAGGTTACAACAAAAAAATAATTTTTATTAGAAAATTTGAATTCAATTGTTAAGTTTCATTAAGTTACTTAATCTTTGATAACTTCTCCTTTACTAAAAGTGCATAAAACCTGTGTTCAAAATCACTATTTAAAAACCTATGATATCACTGACCAATCTGTAGAACCAAGTTAAGTTAAATTATAAGCTTTTGTTTAGCAAGCAATAATAGAATATTAAATATATCATAAGTAAATAAAAAAAACTGACTTTCTTACTCAAATCAATATAATCTCAATCAATTTAGATATTTTTACATGCTTTTACAGAGCATGCAAATATCCATCTATAACTGCTTGTGCATATAAATATTTAGCATGGATTAGTCTGGATTTTTATATTTGTCTATCTATCTATTATATGTAATTTCATGCATCTAAGCATAAACATTTTTTTTTTTTTTTTTTTTTTTTTTTTTTTTTTAATTTTAACCCCCCTCTCAAAAAAAGTTAATATATGTGTATAATATTAAATTTTAGCTACTATATATTGATCTGACTTACGAAAAATGTAGATACTCTTTCCATGCATAAATTACGAAAGACTCTGTTAGTCTGTCTCCACAAGTCCGACTTTATAAATGCACAACTGGCCGCATGAAATCTATTTATTTTAACGCAGTGGTGTGCTAATTTCAATAACAATGTACATGACAAAATTTTGATGACACTCTTTTGTAAATTTCCTTACTTCAATAATTTCAACATATTAATTAACAAATAATGACTGATTATTGCATTGTTAGGCGTTTCATTTAATCGATTGGCCTACATGAAAATAGGAACCGTAGTTACTGATTCCTAGTATGAGTCCCGCCTGGAGCACGGGGTCAGAGCTATTATAAAATAGTTTAAGGAGAAGATTTTTTTATATAAAAATATTTGCAGGGTTTATAACAAATGTTACATCTAATTTTAGGGGGAATGTATAAAACAACATAAATTGTACCTAGAGACATAGCGTACATACATACAACGAAGTACTTAGGCAAAAAAGGAAAAAAAGAAAACTACAAAAAAAATAAAAATAAATGAGAAAGAAAGAAAACATAGAATTAGATAAAGAAAAAGTTGAAAGAAGATTGGCGTTGATAAATTATACGGGGAAGTGTTGTGAAGGGCTGAGCCAAGTCTTATCAAAGAAACCACCCTACTCTTCTAGCTTAGTGTATTTCTACAAGCCATCTCAGCTTTTTTTAGCATTTCTAAAAATCTTCAAAATTATCATCCTTCTCGAATTTTTAACAAGATAATCCAAAAAGCAAATTTGAACCACAAGGCCACGTCAACAAATCTTTGTCCTTAGACTTGCTATCAAAACTTCTTCTGATTTTCCCCAAAAACTTTCATAATAGTGTCACAAGAACATGTAGAAGTTTGAATTTTATCTGAAATTTTTAGCCAAGTAGGTTGATATTAATTTCCTTTAGCAGTACAATACAAAATACACTGCCAATTAGTGTGGCACATAGCTTCCTCGCATGATATCTTGTACTTTATTGTTATATTAGCATTAACGATTTATTACTTTATTGTTTATTGTGACCAAATCCGAAAAACTAAAGAAAACCGTTATTTTCAATTTATCCTAAGAAAAAATAAACATAACAATATACACTCCATAACAATTATTAATCTACTATTAAAGAGCTTTTCAACGATGTACATCATTATTTAAAATATTAATTTTGACAATTGTACCCCTGTACCCTTGGGTTCAATAA
>KZ651216.1:47676-65761 GCA_001010745.2 Gerris buenoi
GATTTGGGAAAGAAAAGTTTGAGTTTAATAGACAGGGTTAACAGACAAATACCACTTAATTGTAAGGGATAAATTAAACCTAGTAAAACTTACTTGGATAAGGGGAGACTTGGCTAGATCAATGATCTCAAAACGTTTTACGCGAGGCTTGGCTTATTTTTTCCCCCTCAAGTGTTATTATTGGGATTCATTTTTGCATCAATGTTATATAATTTTTTCCCAAAATATAATTTTTTAGTCAAAATATTTATTTTTCTGTCTGAATTTTTGTAATCGTATAAAGCTGGGTTTACACGATCCACGTAGATTGAACCTTGCATCAAGTCAAATTTGACGCTAATTTGATCGTGTAAACATGCTATCAAAGTGTACTTGGACCGTTCCAAGTTGAGTTGGATGGCCCCCAACTTTTTGATTAAAGTATACTTGGATAGGGATGGAAATAAAAATGGCGCCCACCTGCAACTTATGAAAACGAGCTGTAAAAAATGACGGGTTTATACCGTTTGTTTACAGGAAACATGTTGTTCAAACTACTTGGACCAGGTCTACTTGGATCGAGTCAAAAGTTGCTCAACCACTTGGTCCAAGTGAATTTGATCAAAGTTACTTGGTCCAAGTCCACTTGGATTGTGTAAACCCAGCTTATACAAAAAGAAATTTGTTCGAGCGGTCACAATAGCTTTACCTCATGGATCCGTATCTTTCTTGACAGAACGATACATTTACCCGAAACGACATGGTCAAAGAGATAAGAAAAACCTAACTAAAGTGTTTCTCTTTCTTTTTTGCACACATTTATTTTAAATTTAGTTTTGTGGAAAAAACAATAAGACTATTGAAATAATTGTCAATAGTATAGCTTGTTCCACTCTCATGCCCTCGGATGACATCATCCACAAGAGAGAAAAGAAGAGGACTATGTATATCTCCCTGCATTACGCCACAACTTGTTTGGAACTCTTTGGCTTTGAATTTCCTGTTCTCACATCAAGTAGTTACTAAATAAATACGTTTGATTCTCTCAATTATTGAGCCTGGGACATTATGCTATGAATAAAATTCAATAAAATGAGAGGGCAATAGTTAATTCATAATTTTATCGTTATCCGTCATATTTATTGTTAGGGTTTCGTTGGTGAAACCAAAAAAAGAAACCCTTAGTTTCATTCCTGTGTCTGTCTGTCACTCTGTACGGTTTCAATAACTTTTGAACCAAAATAGATAAAAACATGAAAATTTCAAGAATTAAAGATCGTTTTGACGCGCACACAGGAAAAATATAGCAAACTCAAAATTATCAGCTGGTCAAAATGGCGGATAATTCACAACGCGCAAAAGAAATATTTATTTTTACAATTTTGAGTGGTGTATCAAATGAAAAGTATTGAAGAGTAGATTACAAATATATATAAAACTTGTGGGTAGTATTTAATTTTCCGCGCAAAAAACATCAAAATTTTTTCAAACACATCAAAATTTTGCGGGTCCCTCCCTAAAACTATATTTCTGCTGTTCCTAAAAAAATAAAAAATTAAAAATATGCAAATGTGCGGTCTGATGGACAAAATAAAAAATAAAATCGGGTACGGGGTACCTCGGAACTTTTCAATTCAGAGGCCACTAAAGTGGCCTCTCAAAAAAAACAAAAAAAAACCTTTTAATGCCTATATTTTATTTAACTATTTGAAGTTTGGCGGTATTTTGACTGATGTAAACAAACTTTGACGTCATCAAAATTATCGCACTAATAAATAATTATATTCGCTTATAACTTTAAAAATGACTAATGGAATTTCATTGGTTTTTTAAAATATTTTTTTCGGTTCCATCGATATGCTATAAGTCAATAACCTATTTATAATTTCGGTATTATTAACCGTCAAAGTTTAAAAATTCAAAAATGTATAACTTCAAAATGGCAGCCAATATCAAAATTAAATTTGGTGGTCTTGTTTTTCGTACAGAGAGGTACATTCGTGCCAAATTTCAACTCGATCAAGATAATTTTCGATTTATTACGATTTTTTAAAAATGTTTGTCGACTCAGCAAACTGGGTTCAAGATGGCGGAAAAAGTTGATTTTCCGGGCGGCACCACTACAGATAAGGATTGATTTTTCTGCCAAGTTTCAACTCTTTAGGTTAAATACCTTGAGCGCTACGATGATAACACACACACATACATACATACACACATACATACGTCATGCTAAAACCACTTGCAGAAGGTCTTAAAACACCCATAACGGATAATTCCGTTGAAATCTCAAAAAAAAAAAAAAAAAAAAAAAAAAAAAAAAAANTCTTTAGGTTAAATACCTTGGGCGCTACGATGATAACACACATACATACATACACACATACATACGTCATGCTGAAACCACTTGCGGAAGGTCTTAAAACACCTAAAACGGATAATTCCGTTGAAATCTCAAAAAAATTGGTGAAAACAATAATTTTCGTACTATAGGTAGTGAGGAAAAGTAATAAGATTAGCTATTTGATCTGATTAACTGGGAATCCAATATGGAGGCTATTTTTCTGTCACGGGCAATTTTTTTTTTCAAATGAAAGGTATTGAAGAGTAGATTACAAATATATACAACATAAAATAAATATATATGGTGTGCATATATACTTACACTTGCAGTGTTTTATTTTCCACGCCACTGTCAAATAACATCAACATTTTGCGTCTCCCCCACCCCCCTATGCTAATTTCATGTTCACAATCACATACCAAATACCCTTTTTACGTGAGACTTCACGCCCAACCAATTTATTATATGTATTTTATTTTTTATTTTACATAATTTAAAATACAGATTATGTTTCTTATGTTAATTAGTTTCTTTTAAGTAAATATATATGACACATTCTATCATGTCATAACACTCTTTTATCACGTTCATTATATCTCTCGAGTTCATACATGTTTTATAATATAAAAACACGAATTTTCCTTAAATTATTACCTTACTATAAGCAAGAAGGTCATATGGCCTTTTTATATTTAAAGAGATTTTTTTTATCACTCTTTATGTATATATTAAATGTTATGGTATAAAAATATTAAAAAAAAATATATATATAACATTTTTATTCTTCTACGGTATATATGTTCAAAATGAATACATGTAATAAATATAATCGTTTATAAACAGACGCTTCCAGGAATTATATAAAAAATTAAAAGCATCTGGGGAATTAAGTAATATATGATTAATGCTTTTTTTCTCTCTCTCTAAAATAATTATTCTTACTCTTCTGTAAAACATATATTTTATCTTAATACTCTTAATACTCTTAAGGGGCTTTTATATTTTTGTTTTAGAATACATGAAATCTCAATTCTATTACGAGATATTTAAGTAAAAGCTAACTTAACATATTACATTACATGCTATATATTACAATATTAAACCTGGTTTAGTGACCTGCTTTAACTGCGATTAATTTAATCTTGCATTTTCAGATTCATGATTTTTTTGTTTCTTACTAAGCCGAAGTGGTGTGTAATGTTTAAAAACTCAAAATTAATAACCACATTAATCTCCAGTAGGAAGAAAAAGTTATGATTTTGGATAAGTTTAGAGGGACTAAAGCAGGTCTTTTCTTCCCTGAATCAAAAAGTAGGGAGAAAAAGTAAAAAGTAGGGCAAAAAAGTGAAGTAGGGCGAAAAAGTAAAGATTGCAACTTAATTATTTTATAAATAGTAGAAAATGAATGGCTAATATAATGAAGTTGTTGAAATCAGGTTAGCGTCACTGCTTTTACGATCATGTTTATAACCTGCATCTAAATAACCTTCTATTTGAGTTTAATTCCAATTCTTTTTTTTTACTATGTTTTTATTAACTTGGTTTCTTGTTTGTATGTTTGTTTGTCCGGTACAAATCTTGCAATCGAATTTTAACTAACACACCGAGTAGCTAGACATTTGAAACTTTCAGAACAGCTCAGAACACGATGACAATGCATTATTTTAGTAGTGAAAAATGACTTTTAGTCATTTTTCAGCAGAATTTAATTCGTTTTCAGCAAGTTTGCTGTAAGGATAGTTAGTTCGGAAAAAAACCGCAAGTTATTTTATTTGTTTTGTCACATCCAATTATTTTGGCAATCTTCATTTTGACGGGTTTCAACTTTGTGATTTTTTATTACAGGTAAACATTGAATGACAGCGAAAAAGGAAAAGTAAACAAATAAATTAATTAAGTGACGTGTGACAACCATATTTAAATTCGAATATATTTTTTTCACTAAAATTATATTGTATAACAATGAAAAATATATGTTAATCATTTCATATATGATTCAACAGAAAGTTTGAAAACGTAGTGTATAAAAAGTTCTTTTTATCTGGAAATTATTAATATTGAATCTCTTATATCTGCTATTAAAAGTGCAAATAATATTTTTTATTTATTAAAATAATAAATAAAAACTGTGCAATGGACGAAAATGTGAATTTACTACCTACTGAAGATAAAATATTGTATGTACCTCGTGAGTAAAGTGCCATTATTCCCTTCGCGATAATTATCTCCCTCGGCTTCGCCTCGGGAGCTAATTAGTGTTATTCCCTCGGCTGTACCTCGGGAATAAAAAACTCTAATTCCCTCGGCTTCGCCTCGGGATCTAGAGACCGTGGTTCCTTCGGCTTCGCCTCAAGAACCAACTTTTTCGCTCAGGGAATAATGGCTTACTTTACTCCCTAGGTGCATAAATAACTATTTCTTTCTCTAAATTAAATGTATTCGCCTTTATGTATTAATACAGCTTATAATTATTAAAAACGTAAAGGAATTATGACTTGCAATACAGCTCACGCTTTCTCGTAGACCTATTACAAACATATACGTAATGTAGCATATTTTATAACACTGTTCTGCAAAAAAAAGCTTCAGAATATAAATGTAGAATTTTTGTACAAAATTATTTTGCCTGAAAAATTGGGTTGAAAACCCCCAAAAACAAAAACAACCCGCACTTTTTTGAACACTTATAGCTCAGCTTCTAAAATAGGGTCTTAAAAAAAGTCGTTGTCCAGGTAGTGATCTTGTCTGGTATTATAGTTTTGATAGAATAATAATTACCATATGGTGGAAGAGGAGGGGGGGGGTGTCATTGTAGGTAAGTGGGAGCAGTCCCTCAGTGTTATAAGTTATAACAAACATTGATGATGGTCTAAGCACAATTTTGCCTGAAATTAAAGATCAAATAGTAAATTATACGTTTATGCAAGATGTTACCCCGTCCCATTACTCCTTGCAAACAATTCAATACTTGCAAGAGAATTGCCCAGACTTCATGCAACATTGTGCTTAACACATCATCAATGTTTGTTATAACACCGAGGGACTCCTCCCACTTACCTACAATGAACCCCCTCCCCTTCACCATATGGTTAATTAACCATATATTTAATTTATTCTATCGAAACAAAAATATTTTAAAGTTATATATATGAAATTTAAACTGGAAGAATTTAGTTTTCAGACCCCGCAAACCCCATATCTCTATCTATTACACAAGCTGAGCTATAATTGTTCAAAAAATTCCGTTTTTTTTTTGTTTTTTTTTGGCTTACCCTGTATATATTCATATATTAATACCCTTAATTATAATAAAACTAAATCTCAAAATAAACTTTTGTGCTACACCAATAATACTTTCTCATAAAGTAATAATTAACGCTGAAGGAAAATGATAGTCTGAGGATTATGAATATAACGGAAAAGATTAAGTAAAACCTAATAATATTATTATTTACAAAAAGCAGAAACCTGGAGAAAAAAAACTTAATGTTGGCAACCAATCCTTACAAAACTTACAAAGTCAGTGTATCAATAATTATGTAAATGTTAAGCCATTTAAGTTTTAATTTAATAGTTACTTTTCAAGAATTAATTTTGCTTTGAATGGTGTTAAATAAAGGAAAATAGGCCGTTAATCAACTCTTGAATACAAGGCCTAACCAACGTTTTAAGCTAATGACCCATTAATTTAATGGCATTTGTGTTCAATCAAATCTAATTATCTTAAATTATCTTATATATTATGGAATTGTAAACGTATTTAATGCAAGGGTTTCCATCTATTTCAATTCCCATGACGTAGAAGGGAAGGGATAAAAAGGGTACAGACAGAACTTGTTAACCGATCAGATGGAGCTAAGCCTGACATAGGGTTGAAAAAGGTTGTGTCTTTCTTTGGATGCCCAGTGAAAGTGTAGACTCCCTGTCCCTGTCCCTAGGGCACTGCCCTATTCCATTATCTTAAATTTCCCATATGTATAGTGTATAGTACAAATATTAGCTGATCCAATATTATTCTTTGCTTGTTTTTCCACACATCATAATATAATATGTCGAAAATAAGTAATTATGTGGTGAAAAATTAAAAATGAATATGTCATGACAAACTTGAAGAGAAAATAAAATATTACTTGATTTCTTTTGATTATGATATTATGTAAACAAACAATGCTCATTCTTAAATTACTCTTGGTATATAATATACGAGTTTATATTATTTGTGTTAATATGAGTATATTTTAATAGTTTAGTTACATAACTACGGAAAATATGACATTTAAAGTGCCTTCAACCTGCTAAAGTTTGAAATATAAAATTTCATAGTATTAAAATAATAACTATTAGCTTCAAGAGATAGTTGACCGAGTGTAGCGAGGTTTCTATCTCAATTTAACTCTTTCGTCTATTTGTTTGTTACGCAGTCACGGCCAAACATGTCTAATTTTCTTCAAATTTCGCATGGATGTTCAAAAAGCATAAAGAACGATTTTTTTTTTTCTAACATCGAGATCTACTGTTGACAGAACTACTAGTGATAGTAGGCAAGAAAAAAATAGTAAGCCTATTCTTATAGTCGTGCATTATATCTTAGTTTGTGAAATGAAGATTCTATTAAACAAATTGTTACAAGTCTCATTAATTTTTATTTTTATTACACTAATTAAATCAGTAAGTGACTCTTTGTTTAATAAAAAGATGAAACGGGCAAATATCAGATAAAAGACCCCTTATCAGGTGGAAGCTAATTAAAGAGATCCGCCATTTTTATTCCTGAAAACTTAAGGGCACAGTTGTCCATATGCCTTTATTGTTGCATCTAAATTGTAAACCCTCTTATTTCTATATTTTATGTGTAAAAATCCGTATTTAAATATTATTTCTTTTGGATTTCAGAAATACTACGTATATCTTGAAAGATTTTACCGCTGATCACGGTCGGATAAAAAATTATATTTTTTAAAAAAATTCTAGTTTTAGACTTGGACATTATCTCTAAATTTCCATAACAATAATTTCTCAGTTCATTACATTTAATATAAATTAAAAATGGGGTCCATAGCAAAACAGATATGAATCAGAAAGTGTTTCCTATTTTTCTTCGACCAACTTTTTCAATAAAAGTCCATTACTGCAAAGTAGCCTAATATTTATTGTCATAGCAAATAATACATTCAAAAACATTTTGATGAACACCCTCAGTATTCAGAATTGAACAAGATCAATTTGTTACGTATTTTGACCTATAAATTGTACAATGAAGGTGGCATGATATCTATGAGTACGTTTAACACCTTAGTGGTAATGACTAAATAAAAGGGAGTACAGACATAGAGCTGGATTAAAATTGTTTAGATGATTGATCCAATTTTTTTTTTCAGTATAAAATAACGATGAAAACATTTTCCCATATTGACAATCTGATTAATTAGTAATTTAGTAAAAAAATATGAAATAAGAAAAAGAAAATAATAGTTCATAGGAACATCCTTTTAATCTCCTGGAAGCAAGAGAAAAGACTACACAATGAATTTCATTAGATAATTACAAATTTATATAATTCTAAATCTTATGCTACTAAAAACCACTGTCTTTAAACAGGCTATTGCAGTGTAATTTAAAATAAGTTTAGAAAAAATGCATTGAACATAAACAGACTGCCAATTAGTGTGGCACATAGCTTCCTTTCATCCTATCATGTACTTTATTGTTATATTAACATTAACATAATTGTTTATCTTTAACACTTCATAGCGGTATCACTGTTAGTTTTACTAAAAAATTGTATTTGAAAAAAATGTTTGTCTCATTGAATAGATGAAGTTTGATTTTTTCCCGACCTAAAATTCCAAATTAAAATTTGAAGTTCACGTTCACGCGAGCGTTGCGCGTGAACGCTTGGACGGTTAATGTTGTCCAACGAACTCGTCCTGAGCCTTGGCAAAATGAATGTCTACCAAATTTCATCAAAATCGGTCGACATTTACTTAAGTTATTGTCACACGTTTCATAATTCGTGGACACACAGACTGACAGGCAGACAGAGACGAGACCAAAAATGTTCGCTGATGTCTGAAACGGATTTCTGTCTTGGAATTTTTAAAATCGGAGACGTAAAAGTTTTTCGTTCTCAAAAGTGAACACAATGCTTCCGTTACCTTCGGTAAGATAGAAAGAAATACCTCGCAATAGGATTTACAAATAACAAAACAACTTTATTTTCTATTCCATAAATTGGGAACTTTTTTGAAGCGAGCGTAAGCGAGCTTCTTACATTTAACGAAATATGCATCTTGGATGTTTGTCTGTCTGTCTGTCTGTCCGTAACGTTTACGTGTCCGACGATAACTTGAGTAAAAGTTGACCTTTTTAGTTGAAATTTTGTATACATGTTCCTTTTACTAATACTCAGGCTACGTTCGTTGGACAGCGTGATCCGTCCAAGAGTTCGCGCGCAATGCTCGCGTAAACGTGAGCTTAAAATTTAAAATTGGAATTTCAGGACGGGAAAAAATTTTATCATAACCTATTCGATGAGACGAACATTTTTTTCCTATAACATTTTTTAGTAAAACCAACAACGACACCGCTATGAATTAATAAAGATCGCAAAAACTATTAAAGCGGACCTAAACGTTTAAAATAGAGAAAAAAACCTTTTTACCGATATCTTGCGTTCTAACGAAACGATTTTAATAAAAATTCATATACATCGTCTAAAGTACAATTAAAACAAGTGTGTAAAGTTTCAAGTTGATACAAGCTGTAGTATTCGAGTAATGACGTGATACATTTTATAATAATTGAAAAGGAGAGGTGCGGTTAGAGGAATAGTAAGAATGCGGGGTGGTTCCCTTCCCTTACTACTAGCCGCTGATCTACTACAATACCCATTATCTATCAACTCATCATGATGCATGATTATCTATTTTTTTCAATATTCAATACACATTTATTACTATTACTATACGCTCGCTTCAATGATAGAGCCAAGCGATGCCTAGTTGTAATTAATAAGCTGTACAAAGAAATCTATTTATTTTCATATTTTTTATTGACCTTCATTTTATTTGTGAGGTGTAAATTTCTAAATTATAGTAGATTTTGTTGAAAGCTTTTATTAGCTTATTTGTTATTTCGGTTTATAGTAATGTTAATAAGTTTTTATCACTTTTAATATTTGTTTTATAGACACTGATGATGGCTTTCTAAAAGCCGAAAGCTGTTATGATAAATAAACAAGTATAATTTTACGTGGAGAAACAGTTTCTTTGTATCCATTAAAAATGTATATTTTTGTAATTTTAATTATAAATTTATGCTTTTACTGCTCATAATAAGTTTATCATTATGAGCAGTAAAATTAAGGCATCCACAAATTAATTAACTACAAACACATTTATAAATTAAATAATTATCATAAATTGCCACTGGTGGCATTAATATTTATGAGTATGCTGAAAATACAATTATAGCTTTGCCTTTATGCCGTATGTACCCTGCTTATAAGGTTAGACGTTAAACTTAATTGACTTGTCTGTAACTAATATGAATTTATATTCCCTTCAATATTATTAGTAATTGGAAATTTCAATAAAGTATAACTAAGTTCAAAAAATATTTGTAGTGATCAGTGTTTTATCTAATTTAAATCGTCGTGACATTTCAAGGTTGTTTCACTAGGTCAAGTGTTTCAAAGAAATCAAAGGAATTGCGATTACAATAGTTATTTATGCACCTAGGGAGTAAAGTAAGCCATTATTCCCTGAGCGAAAAAGTTGATTCTTGAGTCGAAGCCGAAGGAATCATGTCCCTAAATCCCGAGGCGAAGCAGAGGGAATTAGACTTTTTAATTCCCGAGGCGTAGCCAAGGGAATATAATTAGCTCCCGAGGCGAAGCCAAGGGAGATAATTATCGCGAAGGGAATAATGGCACTTTACTCACGAGGTACATACAATATTTTATCTCCTGTAGGAAGTAATAACATATTTTCGTTCATTGCCCATTTTTATTTATTATTTTAATAAATAACAATAATTATTAGCACTTTTAATAGCAGATATAAGAGATTCAGTATTAAAAACAAATAAGAATTGGAATTAAACTCAAATAGAAGGTTACTTAGATGCAGGTTATAAACATAGATAAACATGGTCGTAAAAGCAGTGACGCTAACCTGATTTCAATATCTTCATTACATTAACCATTCATTTTCTACTATTTATAAAATAATTAAGTTGCAATCTTTACTTTTTCGCCCTACTTTACTTTTTCGCCCTACTTTTTTACTTTTTCTCCCTACTTTTTGATTCAGGGATGAAAAGACCTGCTTTAGTCCCTCTAAACTAATTCAAAATCATAACTTTTTTACCCTACTGGAGATAAACAATATTTTGTTTAAACGCTTTTTGGGTTTGTCAGCTTGTTAGCATTTAAAGCCTAGTTTGCATCAGGTCGAGTATTTTAGTAGTACGATCGAGTAATTTAGTCAGTGTCGAGTAATATAAATTTAGTAAGTAACTGATCTGTCTTCGTAAAGATTTAATAATTATAATAATAATAAGAATTATGTTCAAAACACATATTTCACTTAGATCACAATGAACTATATTATGACAAACGTACAAACTAAAATACAACAACTCTGCTGTCACTCTTGGACATGGACAGGCAGTGTTATAATTTTATAATAATACATAAAAATAACTAAACTCAATACAGAACAGTAACAAAGTGTCCAAACGAGTCAAGTACTAAATTACTAAACTACGACTTAAGATATAGAGGCGGTATATAGGCTTATAATTTTACTGTTGTCAAAATCTCTTTTGGTTCTATATTAAAAAAAAAATCCAGCATTTATTTCTAGGTAATGAGTAATTCTTAGAGGTAATGAGTTCACTTCCTCGTATGTAAGCATGGTTCTCAATCTTTGAAGAAATCAAAGTAATTTTCACTTTGATTTCAAACTTCATTCAAATTTATTGTCATTTTCATCATTTTTTTATATCTTATATTACTTTGAAATAAATGTTCAAACTTTGAATCTCATCATGATGCATGATTATCTATTTTTTTCAATATTCAATACACATTTATTACTATTACTATACGCTCGCTTCAATGATAGAGCCAAGCGATGCCTAGTTGTAATTAATAAGCTGTACAAAGAAATCTATTTATTTTCATATTTTTTATTGACCTTCATTTTATTTGTGAGATGTAAATTTCTAAATTATAGTAGATTTTGTTGAAAGCTTTTATTAGCTTATTTGTTATTTCGGTTTATAGTAATGTTAATAAGTTTTTATCACTTTTAATATTTGTTTTATAGACACTGATGATGGCTTTCTAAAAGCCGAAAGCTGTTATGATAAATAAACAAGTATAATTTTACGTGGAGAAACAGTTTCTTTGTATCCATTAAAAATGTATATTTTTGTAATTTTAATTATAAATTTATGCTTTTACTGCTCATAATAAGTTTATCATTATGAGCAGTAAAATTAAGGCATCCACAAATTAATTAACTACAAACACATTTATAAATTAAATAATTATCATAAATTGCCACTGGTGGCATTAATATTTATGAGTATGCTGAAAATACAATTATAGCTTTGCCTTTATGCCGTATGTACCCTGCTTATAAGGTTAGACGTTAAACTTAATTGACTTGTCTGTAACTAATATGAATTTATATTCCCTTCAATATTATTAGTAATTGGAAATTTCAATAAAGTATAACTAAGTTCAAAAAATATTTGTAGTGATCAGTGTTTTATCTAATTTAAATCGTCGTGACATTTCAAGGTTGTTTCACTAGGTCAAGTGTTTCAAAGAAATCAAAGGAATTGCGATTACAATAGTTATTTATGCACCTAGGGAGTAAAGTAAGCCATTATTCCCTGAGCGAAAAAGTTGATTCTTGAGTCGAAGCCGAAGGAATCATGTCCCTAAATCCCGAGGCGAAGCAGAGGGAATTAGACTTTTTAATTCCCGAGGCGTAGCCAAGGGAATAACGCTTATTAGCTCCCGAGGCGAAGCCAAGGGAGATAATTNACCTGTTTATACCTGGCAACTCCATAGTTGTCCAGAGAGGAAAGTAGGCAACCCTTATTTTTTTAATTCCTTGGGGTCGATTCTCTCAGTTAATGTTCGATTTTCATAAATAACACATCGGGGAAGTTGAAGTAAGGGGAAGGTTATAAACAGTTTATTATTTAAACATCATCGGTACGCGATTTTGCTAGGCAACCTATTAGCGATGTATCATTCTACACATTCTCTATCATGTATTCTTTTTTACAATTAAATAACAGATGAGGGTATTATATTCCTTATACCGGATCTTGGACTAAAGTAGGAAACATTTTAAAATCTATATAAAGTTTTAGTTTGATACTTTAATTGTCAAAAGTTTAGAGAATAACTGAAATTGTTGTTTGAAAACTGACATAGCATAAGATCTTTGATATATAATGCTCACTTGACACCAAAGTTTAAGCCAAGACCAAAGAATAATTTGTTTTGGTTGGTTATATGGAGGCAAACGATCGAATTTGAAAGGTTTAAGTGAAACCCGACTCGGTAGTTGAAAGGCCGGCCAGTGAAGGAGAACATTTCAAAGCGTGATAGTGAAGGAAGGCGATCCAGCAGACAGGGCCCTCCAGTCTATTCTGTGTATCACTTGAAGCTTTCAGCTTAGAGCTGTCGTCCTTGGTCTCTCTCGAGAGCTTTGTACTCACACACCTCAAGTACTATTTCTATAGCACCGTCTCTTCTACTATCCCTTGCCCAATTGATATTTCCATTATATGACATTGCTGACATTAACATAGCCTACGTTTATCGCAATACATGTGTACACTTAAAACTTAAACTCAACTTTAGTAAGCTGAAAACCAAAAGTAGGGCATTTTTTCCGTTCTAATCAATATACCAATTCACACCTGAGAGGGAGATTTTTTTCCCATTATCTCCTTCTATTAATACTTATTTCATGATATGAGTTGCCTAGCACAGATTGTCTTTAATATAGTAAGTAGTACGTGAATTATTTTCTTATTGATGACAGGGTTTAAAGGAAATATTAAAAATCTCACTTTTGCGATTTTTCGATCCCTTTTTTGGTTATCTTCAAGCTGAAATCCACATTTAATGCCATTTTAAAGAAATTTGGTAAAAAAGTTGTAACATAAAACATACTTAAATTGCTCTCTATATTTGGACTATTTCATAACCTGACTAGATGATTGAAGATTACTAATTAATATTGTTCTAATCTAAGTTCAGATTTTAATCTAGCCTTGACAGTTGTTGTCGATCCTGGAAATATTTCAGTTTCAGTTATGTGCAGTCATACGCTGAAAATTGTTGATGCACTTTGAATGTTAAACAATTTTATACTTAGTTTTTTATACTACTACATTATTATTTCTTTAATTTAATTTTGTTTGTGGCAGCTAATTTTCTATCACTGCTGATCAAAATAGAAGCTAAATATCATTTTGAAAATAATTAGATAACTAAAATAATTACTTGTAACTAAAAATGGCCAACATGAACGACCCAAATATTTTTATCCTATACGTATAATTCTGACTTTTAAACGTGAATAATAGAATTAAATCAAATGTACCAAAGATAGTCGATGTCGGATCTAGCCACTACAACAAATATGAAAATAGTTGGATCGATTTTTTAAATAAATGAAGTTTTTAGAGGGTATGAATTATAATTTATCTTTAATATAACTAATCTAAAGAAGATTAATAAAGTTTTATAACTTAAATTTACATCTCAATTCATTTTATTAGCAATGAATAAATTTATAATTTAAATATTAATGAATCAGTTAAACATCGTAGTGAAGAAATTTCCTCGGAAAAAAGCTAAAATATTAAATTATAATTTATTCTCTTTGAGTAAGAATAATGTTTTTAAAGCCAGTGAGGAAGGAGTCTTTTATATTCTTACCTGGTCTAAGATAATTTATTTTGGTATCATTTCCCTAAAAAACACCAGAATAAACATTTATAAAAGAATTGAAAAATTATTATCTAGATATTGATAAAAAATTCGAGGTATACCTTTCTCTAAAGTTAAAAACCTCTTAAAAAGGACAGTTTTGTCTTTCTTAGTTGAAAAGAAAAGTTAAACCGTTAGGATATAATAATCCAGTTATTTTCTTATGAAATGATAAAAGTTAATTTATTATAAAGTTTGACTATCTTAAATTAAAAACAATTAATTATAATTATCGTTGAAGGGTTTAAGTTCCGCTGTTTATATTACACTTGTGAAAAAGGGTGCTTTTGGAAAGAGGGGAAGCCAAGAATCTTCGGTTATTAAATAACATAAAGTAATTCAAAAAAGAAAATTTCCATTGAATATTCATGTTGACTGGGAGTCGGCGAGTCAATTAACAAATTGCGAAGGAGAGGTTAGACGGACCAGAATGGAAATAATTTGGGGTGGAATCGTAACCCGAAGACCTTAGACTCGGATCAGTTTAAGAATAGGCAAGGAATACCTTTCTTTATTAAACTGGATGCCAGCGAGAGAACGAGAAACTCAAGTTTGGACCTCAGACTCATGGATCCTGGACCATTACACCAGCCCTTAGACTCACGCACACACCACACTCCAACCAGCTCCCTTAATGAAAAAACCTTCCAAATAAAATAATCCTTTCCTTCCTCTTCTATATTTACTTCCATTTTCTTCTCTTTAGAATTTCTTAAAGAGGCCGATTTCGAAACATTTCTCTTACCATTTTACCACCAGAAACTCAGTGAATACTTTACTTCGTTTTCCCCATCGTTTGCTAAGATTTCTGGAAAATTAAATGTATCTTATTTATTTTAAATTAATCGGTTAAATTAATCCTTGATACAGTAAACGTCTATGCACGTAATTAAATTGTGTCTTCCACACACTACTCACGTCTATGGTCGAAAACAAAAAGTGCCTGTTACAGCCAACTCAAGTCCATGGACGTTTTGAGTTTTTTTTTATTATGTTTACTATTTGAAGCCTTACTTCCAGTAAGGCAGCTGTACGCGACTCCTAACGCTATCTATTGAAACTAGAATGATGTTCAATGGTTATTATTATNATTCGTCCCTGTGAGAGAACTGATTCAAGCCGTCGGCATTCCACAAAAGGACAGATAGGAAACCGCTCTGGGTCATTATGTAGGGATACACGCAGGAATAAAGGTAGATAGCAGGGTTTTTATAACAGGAATTATGGGTGTTATTATTTTTTTGATTTCATTAAATATGTTACTTATTGTGGCGAAGAGTGAGGTAAGATCATTTGAGGAAGTGGGTGGAGGAATATTTTCGGTTGAATTGTGGCCTTGTTGTTGTGGCCTCGGTTGTTGGAATATTATTGTTGAATTGGGGTATATTTTGATTTTTTTTTTTTGGAATGCAAAATTTAAAAAAGGATACATACATTTGTGTCCTACTCTTCAGCCTACTACTCTTTTGTTAGATACCCCACTCAAAATTAAAAAAAAATATAAATTTTTGAGTTTACCACATTTTTTGGATTGCGCATGCGCAAATCTAGTTATGAACTTCTGTATATTTTTCCTGTGGTTGAGTCAAAAAGTTGCACCAGTGTTTCAAATTTAAGCAATTTCGCTTAAACGGTTTGGGCCCTATGAACCAAAGAGCGACGGACGGACGGACACATCACCCTCGGTATAAGGGTTTTGAGAAGTATCTACAAAATTCTAAAAACTACAATTTTAAGATTTAAAAAATAGTATTTTTTCATCTAACATGGTATAATGATATTTAGACATATGAACATCTCATATTTATAAAAGGGAGTTCTTTTCTACTTTCTCACTCGTACTCTGCCTATATATTTTTCTTTTAGACTTCAGTCTGTATCAGGCACTTACCCTATACACACTCTTCGAACTTGTTGCGATATGTTTCTTGTAGCGATTAAACACCCAAATTACTCCGAGTGATCACAGTATATGCGTATGTCACTAAAGATAAATACGTAGGGCGTGGGGCGCTGTCATCTGTTTTTCATTTTTGATAGCGCCCTACGCATTTATCTTTTGTGACCCGCATAATATACTGTGATCACCTCATATTAATGTGGATGTTATAAAAAAAACAACTCTTTTTTAGCGCATTATTTATGGAAAAGTGTTTTTATTTTATTATTATTTTTTTTTTTTTTCTTTTAATAATTATTTTCTGTAATTTGTCTAGCTTTACTAATTCATTTTTATTAAAACCGCATTCAATGAGTAGGATTAGGGAAGTATATAGAGAAAATTATTTAAATTCAATAAATTATATATTACAGATGTATGAAGCTGATGATCACTCGTTACGGGATGTACCCCAATTTTCAATATGGGTTTTGAGAAAGAAAAGTCCGTCTTCAACATCACATTAATCTGTAAACTTTATCACAAAATACGAAATGCAACATTTTGAAATAATTGAATGTTTTAAACAAATTAAGAACAGAAGTTATTTCATTGGATAAATCGTGAGGGAGAGGAAGAATAATAATTATGCTTGTTTTATTTCAGAGTTTGTAAGCCTTTGTGGCTAAAAGCTTTATTCTGATAGCAAACATTTTCTCAGAAAACAATTAAACTTGGGAGGGACATTAAAACAGTTTGAGTGGGTTAAAACTTATTGATTTTTAGATGAAAGGTCAAAAACCACCACTATCAAAAGAATGTATCAGCTTTCTTTTTTACTTTGCGATGCGTATTTTAAAAAATATGGTTAAAAAGTTTTCAACAACGCTTAACTAATTTTTAACCACAAATATATGACTTTTTACATGGACACACAAACTCATCAAGATTTTCTGTTCGACATTCATCAGGAGGTGAGTTATGTCCCAGTCTTGCTGAAACTATAATTATGAAATCTTATTACTCCTACCACCTTGCCTCCTCTAGGTCAACGGTTCCAAAAATGTGATACGCGCCGCATAAATATTTGCGGCTGCTAGGAGTGTATTCGTCCCTTATATAACTCAAAAACAAGTGTAGAAACAGACTGTCTTGCGTTGAGGAAGATTTGCGTTTAAAACTCAGCCCTATTACGCCAGACATAGTTAGTTTGAGCTAATTATTGCAAGCACACCCACCTCATTAACCTGCCTAATCACATTGCTTATTAGGACGTATTCTTTTATTAAGTGCTTTATGACTGTGTCTTTTTTTTTTTTTTTTCTTTTTTTTTGTTTTAATACAATTTTTATTAATATTCTATGTTCTATTTATGTTTTAATGTAATGTTCTTTCATTATTGACATTTTTTTTTTAAATCCACTTTGATGTGACACTTTTTTGTTAACAGTTAATTGAAGTTAAAACAAAAAATCACAGGGAAGTACCTATCACAGTAGTAAGTTATGTAAATTATGATTTCTTGTCTTCGATCTCAAGAGTCCCGGGTTCGATCCCCCGGGGGGTCACAATGTTTTTTATCAGTAATAAACCAATAAGGAATGCAAAATTTAAAAAAGCACATATATATTTGTGTCCTACTCTTCAGCAGCTTTCATTTGACACCCTACTCAAAGTTTAAAAAAAATAAAATTTTGGGCGCACTTCACTTTTTCGCGACTAAAATTGGCAATTTATAAAAATTTAGGATGAATTCCCGGAATTTTCATAGCGCCACAATAAGGTATTAGCACGAATTATTTCGAAATTTTAGCACCAGCCGAATTATAGTGGTTGGGGGGGGGGAATTTTTTTT
>KZ651216.1:90211-103699 GCA_001010745.2 Gerris buenoi
TAGGAGTCTGATCAGGTAGAGAAAAGAGCTTCTTCAGGAAGTAACGTTGGAAGACTTCTAACACTTCATACGTTTCGAAGCCCCACACTTGAGAACCGTAACAAACTACGGCACGTGAAACAGCATTAAAAACTCGATACTTCGCTTTTAAAGGTACTTCTCGGTTACAAATGAAATTGTTCCAAAGAGTGTTGATACCCAATTTGGCGGACGCTATAAAAGATTTTAGGTGATCAGTGAAACATAATCTGGATGTGAGAGAGATCCCAAGGTATTTGTATTTGTTTACTACTTCGATCATTTGTCCATCGTAATACCATCGTTCCTTCGCAGCCAGTCTACCTCCTCTTCTAAAAATCATTATCTTAGACTTATTGGGATTTAGTATCAAGTTCTACTGGTTAAAGTATGAGGAAGCTATGTGCTCCAGTAAATGACCGACTATTTTCTATTTTCTTTTTCTAATCTGATTGGCTTTCTCCACAAATGGTTCATTATTCCATTAAATTTAGATGTAAGTTCTAAATTCTTGAATTAGATTTTGATCTCGTCCGTCTGTCTTTCTGCTTTCGACATTATTTCGAAGCAATATATCTTCCGTGAGACGTTAACTTAGTAGTGTTTAGCTTTTATGACCTATTATTGCCAAATTTATTTGACCCTCCTCCTCATTTTTGGTTTACAGACGGTAATAGAAGCTTAGTACTTGTACTGGAAAAAAGTCTCTAATTTTAAAAATTCCTGGACAAAAAATTTAATACTCGTCTGAATAGAATAAAATTTAGATGGTTAATTATAATTAGCCCATTGTTGGTCCCATATTTTTGATACGAATTACTGTCAATTCACAAAAAAAAAAAAAAAAAAATACATTAACGTTGTCCGCAATTTTTATTTTTTAGGATGTTTTTTTTTAACTTTTTATAAATTTCTCGTTAGTTACACGGCTATATTGATAGAAGTGTGCCAAATTTCATGTTTCTTTTCAGTCAATAAGTATCAAAAATGTCTTATTTAGTTTCTTTAATTAACTCTAATTACCCAATACAAAATTAATTTACGACTTAAACGTTTTATTTTAAGAGTCGTTCACTTTTTACTCGCAGTTTTGCAAGTAAAAAGAGTTGAGACATTTATGTCTGCATTTATATAAATCAAGTTACTGTCTCACACATCAGAATATTGCTAGGAGTAAACCTTAGTATAAATATTTAATGGCATAGAGCACTTAACATAATAAATGTGTATACACATATTTTGTTCAACAGCTCTATAAATCGTACTCTAAGCTAAATGTTGACTATACAGTTAGCTTCCAAATATAAATTTAGCTTTCATGTTAAACGAAGGTAATGGAAGCTGTGATCGTTCTGAAGAAGGAAAAATGATTAGGTCTCCGATTTCAAAAATTCAAAGACAACATCAGGAAACATAAAACTTTGGTTCACTGAAATTCATTAGGAAACATAAAACTTTGGTTTCATGTCTGTCTGTCGCTCAATTTTTGTGAGCCAGCATATTATCGCAATTTTTATTTTTTAGGATGTTTTTTTTTAACTTTTTATAAATTTCTCGTTAGTTACACGGCTATATTGATAGAAGTGTGCCAAATTTCATGTTTCTTTTCAGTCAATAAGTATCAAAAATGTCTTATTTAGTTTCTTTAATTAACTCTAATTACCCAATACAAAATTAATTTACGACTTAAACGTTTTATTTTAAGAGTCGTTCACTTTTTACTCGCAGTTTTGCAAGTAAAAAGAGTTGAGACATTTATGTCTGCATTTATATAAATCAAGTTACTGTCTCACACATCAGAATATTGCTACTAGTAAACCTTAGTATAAATATTTAATGGCATAGAGCACTTAACATAATAAATGTGTATACACATATTTTGTTCAACAGCTCTATAAATCGTACTCTAAGCTAAATGTTGACTATACAGTTAGCTTCCAAATATAAATTTAGCTTTCATGTTAAACGAAGGTAATGGAAGCTGTGATCGTTGTGAAGAAGGAAAAATGATTAGGTCTCCGATTTCAAAAATTCAAAGACAACATCAGGAAACATAAAACTTTGGTTCACTGAAATTCATTAGGAAACATAAAACTTTGGTTTCATGTCTGTCTGTCGCTCAATTTTTGTGAGCCAGCATATTATCTTAAAAAGCTAGAGACGTCCGATTTCAATGAAATTTGTATGCTAAGACATAATTACCCCATTTTTTGTCCTATATAAGTTTCAACCTTCTGCGCCAATTTTTGTAACTTTTCCTCACTACTAATAGTAGGAAAAGAATTGTCTTCACCAAACAATTTTTTTCGAGATTTCAACGGAATTATTCGTTTTGGGTGTTTTTAAGACCTCCTGAGTGGTTTTCAGCATGACGTATGTATGTGTGTATGTGTGTTATCATCGTAGCGCCCAAGNCTTTCTGCTTTCGACATTATTTCGAAGCAATATATCTTCCGTGAGACGTTAACTTAGTAGTGTTTAGCTTTTATGACCTATTATTGCCAAATTTATTTGACCCTCCTCCTCATTTTTGGTTTACAGACGGTAATAGAAGCTTAGTACTTGTACTGGAAAAAAGTCTCTAATTTTAAAAATTCCTGGACAAAAAATTTAATACTCGTCTGAATAGAATAAAATTTAGATGGTTAATTATAATTAGCCCATTGTTGGTCCCATATTTTTGATACGAATTACTGTCAATTCACAAAAAAAAAAAAAAAAAAAAATACATTAACGTTGTCCGCAATTTTTATTTTTTAGGATGTTTTTTTTAACTTTTTATAAATTTCTCGTTAGTTACACGGCTATATTGATAGAAGTGTGCCAAATTTCATGTTTCTTTTCAGTCTATAAGTATCAAAAATTTCTTATTTAGTTTCTTTAATTAACTCTAATTACCCAATACAAAATTAATTTACGACTTAAACGTTTTATTTTAAGAGTCGTTCACTTTTTACTCGCAGTTTTGCAAGTAAAAAGAGTTGAGACATTTATGTCTGCATTTATATAAATCAAGTTACTGTCTCACACATCAGAATATTGCTAGGAGTAAACCTTAGTATAAATATTTAATGGCATAGAGCACTTAACATAATAAATGTGTATACACATATTTTGTTCAACAGCTCTATAAATCGTACTCTAAGCTAAATGTTGACTATACAGTTAGCTTCCAAATATAAATTTAGCTTTCATGTTAAACGAAGGTAATGGAAGCTGTGATCGTTGTGAAGAAGGAAAAATGATTAGGTCTCCGATTTCAAAAATTCAAAGACAACATCAGGAAACATAAAACTTTGGTTCACTGAAATTCATTAGGAAACATAAAACTTTGGTTTCATGTCTGTCTGTCGCTCAATTTTTGTGAGCCAGCATATTATCTTAAAAAGCTAGAGACGTCCGATTTCAATGAAATTTGTATGCTAAGACATAATTACCCCATTTTTTGTCCTATATAAGTTTCAACCTTCTGCGCCAATTTTTGTAACTTTTCCTCACTACTAATAGTAGGAAAAGAATTGTCTTCACCAAACAATTTTTTTCGAGATTTCAACGGAATTATTCGTTTTGGGTGTTTTTAAGACCTCCTGAGTGGTTTTCAGCATGACGTATGTATGTGTGTATGTGTGTTATCATCGTAGCGCCTAAGGTATTTAACCTAGAGAGTTTAAACTTGGCAGAAAAATCAATCCTTACCTGAAGTGGAGCCGCCCAGAAAATAAACTTTTTCCTCCATCTTGAACCTAGTTTGCTGAGTCAGCAAAAATTTAAAAAATCGTAATAAAGCGATAATAAAAAGCGAAATTCGGCATGAATGTACCTCTCTGTATTACAAACAAGCTCATCAAATTTTATTTTGATATTGGCCGCCATTTTGAAGTTATCAATTTTTGAAATTTTAAACTTTGACGGTTAATAATACCAAAAGAATAAATAGGATTTTGACATATAGCATATCGTTGGAACCGGAAAAAATTAAGGAACAAATATAAAAAAAACCTGATGAAATTCCATTAATTAGTTTAAAGTTATAAGCGAATGTAATTATTTATTAGTGCGATAATTTTAATGACGTCAGAGTTTGTTAACATCTGTCAAAGTACCGCCAAACTTCAAATAATTAAATAAAATATAGGTAGGTATTAAAAATAAGGTTTTTTTTAAGAATGATAAGAAATCAGTTTGTTCAGAAAGGTTCCCATCCAAGTACTGACCACGTCCAATGCTGCTTCCTCCTGCTTCCCGGCCACTAAAGTGGCCTCTGAAGTGAGGAAAAGTTCCGAGGTACCCCGTACCCGATTTTTTTTCTCTTCAAACATACATTTATTTTCACCTATATCTTCAAAAGTACTCTTTTTTTTAAATTAGAATGGATTTCGAAATTAAACGTAGATAACACTAGATTAATTTAAACCACCACCGCTTATTAACTTTTGGAAGAGTGATATACTTTAATTTATATAAAAAATAAAACAATTTTGACTTATAGTAGAACCTCGATTACCCAAACTAATTGGGACCATGTGTGGCCGGATACTCGAAAAGTTTAGATAGTCGAGGTTCATTACAAAAAAGAAAAAATCAATTAAGTATACCTATAATGTTATTTTAAAGGTAGTCATATTTTAAAATAAAAATTATATACATATGTTAAACAACTCAATATATTACATTTTGTTCAGGTAGGTTAAAAAAAATCATGAATTCTTGTCTGTTCACCCTTAACAAGGTGGTAAATTTCTCTAACCCCCTCAGCGGTGGCGAGTTCGGATAATCAAGGTTACTGTATTAAAATAGGATGCGAGGAATATATGTGCCACACTAATTGGGAATCTATTCTTCTTAGTTTTTTTTAAAAAAATAGACCGTTCTTGTTAAATGAATAAAACATATTCATTTTTATATTTTTTTGATTTTGATATTTTCATTCGAATAGTCTTATATTTCGGGAATTTGTATTTTTATATATTTTCTTTTTTTGAGATTTACTATACTAATTTATTTATTTATACTGTATGAATGTGTGTGTGAATTTATATGCCATGTACGTTAGTGGGTATGCATGAATTATATCATCGCATATTTATTTTTCTTAGGTTATATTGATATTGTTATTACTTGAATAGTTAATTTATCTACATGTGAAAGTGCTTTTACCCTTTTTTATTTATTTATTTTTTTTAATTTATCTATTTTTTTATGTAATTGTAAATTTAAGTCAATGTGTTTATTAAATTTATTTATTTTACTAGTCATAGCATTGATGAATATGTATTGAGAAAGGAGCAATCTCATTGTATAACTGTTGCTTTACAAACAAATGAACATATTAATGAAAGGTAGTTCCTTACGACACGTTACAGCGTCTGGAGCCCAGGAGTAGGTCCGAAAAAAAACGACCGTCACGAAATCGTCCGATGACGATAACTTGAGTAGAAGTTGACCGACCTAGTTAAAATTTGGTAATAATTTTCATTTTACCAATGCCCAAAAAGATTCCATTGGACAGCGTTAACTGCCCAAGCGTTCACGCCTAATGCTCGCTTAAGCGTAAGGTTAAAGTGTAAAAAATTGAATTTTAGGACAGGGAAAAATTCTAACTTCATCTATTCAATGAGACAAAAAACTTTTATATTTTTTATTTTATTTTATTTATTTATTTTTTTTTTTTTAGTAATACCAACACTGACACCGCTACGAAGTGTTAATGATCGCTAAAAACATTAAAGCGGGCCTTCCCTTTTAAAATAGAGAAAACAACGTTTTTACTGATATCTTACGCTCAACGATTTTAATAAAAGTTCACACACATTTTCTATAGTGCAATTGAAACAGGCATGTAAAATTTCAACCATACAGGCAGAAGTTTATGCTTAGTAATGTGATATATTTTAAAATACTTAAATTGGTAGGCGTGAGGGATAGGAAACAGTCCTGTTCCCTTGTACTATAACCATCCTCTTTAACAACCAAGTAATCATTATTAACTATTTTCACAATATTCAATACCTAATTATTGTCAGACGCAATGATAAAAAAAAAGTTTATTCTTTTAATTTCTCCTTAATTTTGATAAGTAGAAATAGTTAGTTACTTTTAATTCTAACTGTCTGTTGTTCTAACTGTCTCTTTTCTAACTCTGCCATGAATAAGTGAGTTAATATCATATACTTAGCGTGATTATGATTATATAATTTATATAATGAAATGCGTAAGGAACTTCGTTGCTACCGTGTCCCGTGATAGTATACGTATTTATTATTATTATTTTTCAAATAAGGTTTTTTAAATGAGCTATCTAAAAAAAATTTTTTTTTTTTTTTTTTTGGTAAAATAAACAACTAGCAACAAGTATGACCTTAGGTTTGTTTATGTTTGTTAGGGTTGATTTATGTTCATCTCTTATTCTTCGAAACCATCTAGTAAAACCAAATTCAGATTCAGGGTACCGTTCCTGTTTGAAATAATACAAGTTTGAAATCCAAATAACCGAGGAAAAGAGAACAAGTACAAGCTTCCTAAAATGTAATAACTGCTGTTCATCTCATCCTCCACGCTGTTACAAGAGAGACTAACATAATTGAGAAACGTGTATTACATTGTCCAGTTCAATTTACATAGTTCAAGATTTATCTTATTAGGCCTGGCGGTGTTTAATCTTGGCCTAGATTATCTTAATTTTCCTGAGTGTAAAACTGCTCTTTATTGAGTTTTGTCTTGAATTCATTTTCATTATAAAACTGTGCTTACAACTGCCGCTTCCTTAAATCAATGTTAATGGCCTCTGATAAGAGGAGAAGAAAATTTCGTAAGGAAAAAAGAAGTTATAAATCTTTTATATTCCTGATGAAATGTAGGATTACTGCTTTATACTTTTTAAAATACTTTGTTTTTTTTCTTCTTCTAGATTCTTCACTTGATTCATTTTTTTGGAAATCTATTAAAGAAGAAAGAAATGAACTCTTTCAGCTGGTTCTCAGACTTATATTGAATAATACCCGGGATAAAACCCTAGAGATGAATATTACATTTTTCATATTTAAATAAGCTTTTTCTCAAGCATGGTATTTTGACAACATAAACTATTGGTGATTTCGCTATTATAACTAGTTCACATGAATATTTTACATAAATACAACACTATAAAACAGGTGTAAAGCAGGTTTACGAACTGTCGGCAACTCTCTTTAACTTAGCGTTACATAGTGTGGTAAGAGGAATTAGTCATAGTTGAACAATTTAAATAAGTTATTCCTGGTCTGTGCCTAGGGAGATGATTATCATTATAGCTTCAAGGTCAAGAAACAAATTAAGAAAGATGTTTAGCCAGCTTCAACTATACACACATGCAATTGGTCTCTCGGTGAATGAGGGTAAGACGAAATACTTAAGCATGTCTACATCCAAAGACCGCAGGTGTCAACGCGAATAAAGGTACGTTTACACCTGACATTTATTGCATGATATTTATGTCAGACAGAAATCTCAGGAGTCTGAGATTTATGTTTCTACTCTCAGCTATAAGTGTCGACACTTCTATACCAACATATGTAAACACCGATTATTTGGAAATTTCAACTCCTCTTTGTATATTTATTGAAAATTTAAGCATTGCGAGAAGTGTCAGACATATATCGCCGACATAAATCTCAAGCAATTTCTCTCAGATGTAAACACTCAAAGTAATTTTTGTCTGACACTTGACATTTATTCGGAGAGAAGTGTCAGGTGTAAACGCACCTTAATAATCAAAGATGTCTCATCAGATTATCTAATAATTCTCTGATAGAGTGCATAAAAGAAAGGGTCCCAACATGAACAAGAGCATAGTATGCTAATATTAAAATGATTAAGAGTTGACTTTAAGATGAAGCACAAAGCTAATAGTGCAAAAGACCCTGATAAGACTGGTGTCAAATTTAAGTAAGAAACATGTACAATGTCCGCAACTGATGAGAAGGAACTAAGACGCTTTGAGAGATATCTCCTCAGAAGGATCTAGTAAGATCCTAACTGAACTAGTAAGAGAAGTTAATGGTTCCTGAAGGATACGAAGCAACTTCGAGCTGGAAGATCTCATCAACAGGCATGACAAACTGCGTTTCATTAAGTCGCAGAGACTGAGGTGGGTTGGACATCTAGTCAAAATGACAGAGACTATATTAGCCAAGCAGATGTGCAAGGGGAGACTCATCAACCGTTGTAGAAAAGGAAGACCGAGATTAAAATGGATGGATGGAACAGAAACAGATCTTAACCTGATGGAAATTCGAGGATGGATAGCGCGAGCCTTTGATCATGAATGGAGGAAGGTTGCAGTAGAAGGCAAAGCCGACGCCAGGATGTAGCGTCTGATAAGTAAGTAACACCATTATTTATAATATAGTTCATTTAACAAGCAGAACTTAAACCCAAATTGCTCATACGATGATAGAATAAGTGTGCATTTTGAACCTCTTCCCGTTTTTCAATCTTCACCACATTTGGCACATAGAAACAATGAAGGTGAAGAATACAAAAACAAAAAACAAAAAAAAAAATGAAAATAAGACCAGTTTTTTAAAATTGCATTTTTATATTAATTATTTACTATGTTAAAAGTTAATTAGATTTGTAAATATTGTAATTTCGTACCTTAATCTATTTAAGGCACGGTGTAATGAATAGAATTTAAATTATTATTCTTAACAATTATCGTTCCCCACAACTAGTGCAAAAAAAGTGTGGTTATTAGTTTTTTTCTGATACCCTATTATAAGATTCAAAAGTAAAACGTCTATTCATTACTTAAGTATAAACTGTTATCAACAGAAATAATGAACAAAATTTTTGTTTTTTTTACATTTTTATTAAGAGTTAAAATAATAGAGGTGGAAAAATGTTTAATGTTTAGCAAAATTAAGATTTTTTTGTTTTCCAGGAAGCAGATATATGACATTATCTGAAATAGATTGCAAAGCAGGAAGCTATTTTCATAGCTTGTCTGGTTGGGGAAGGGCTTAAGTGCCATTATACTTAAGGGCGTACACGAAAAAATATATTTCTAGGACTTGTATTATTTTTAGTCTCATCTTTAGCCCTTACATATAATGTCGAAATTGCTCGAAACAAAAAATATACCGAATAGTAACTGGTTGGGATTATTTTTTATTACAAATAATATTCAGAGAATAGATCCTTTATTCTAGAAAAGCTTCTCTCTCTCTCTCTTTCTCTCTCTCTCTCTCTCTCTCTCTCTCTCTCTCTCTCTCTCTCTCTCTCTCTCAATGTAATTTATCTCACTCTCAAATTTCAATGTACCATTTATTACAAAGGGAATGTCGAAAAAAGGTGGTTTAGAAGAAATATAATGTTTCACATTTTAGACAGATTCTCTTATAATTGTTATTTCTTTGTTCACGTTACCTCCTTGGTTAAGATCCAGGTAGGACATTAATTTAACCTGTATAAAAGGACTTTTTCAGGGAAGACATTTTTACAGCTGAGTTATCTGAATTTTTTTAATAAGTATAAGATATAAAAAAGGTATACCTATTATAATATGCAACGTTTTTTCAAGCCCGTCCTTCTCTATTAATTAAAAATCAACGCGGTAATTTTTTGTCAAAATACAAAATAAAAATGTATTATACGCCTACATTTTGTAAGAAGAAAAGAGGAATTTAATGAAATTTGGACGAGTAGTTTATAAGCTTTTGTTTTGTTGGTGCCCAAAAATGTTTCCTGATGTCTGCCAAAAATTTATGAAGAAATGTATTTTTCAATCAATGTACACATATGAAGTTATCATTTTGTCTGTACATTGACCAGAATTTTAAAATGTTCGTGAAATTCTTCATTTCATACTTTACAACAATTAAAACCAGCCATAACTTTTTTTCTTATCTGTATGTATATGTATGACTGTTTGTCACCACCGGTCACCGGTCCCGACTATAAAGGTGCAAAACTGGCTGAAAGAAATCCATTAATTATTATACAGTGGTGCATAATTATTATACCCTTGGGTTCATCGAGAACTTTTGATTTGAACCAGAGTTATTTATAATTATATGAAAAAAATTGGACGTGGTGTGTGCAAACACAAACCTATTATAATAACAACAGATTCCTGTAATGACCCAATGAGCAGTCGAACGGGACTAAAATACCCAAAAGAAAAAAAAAATTACAACAGATTTTTTATTATGTAAACTAGGGGGCTCCCCCCTAATCGCCGCCCGTCAACCCCCGAAAAGCGGCCGATGATAAAAAGAACTTTTTATATACTACGTTTTTAAATTTTCTGTCATAAATCATACATTTGAAACCCGTCAAAATGATGATCGTAAAACGAATTAAATTCTTCTGAAATATGGCTAAAAGTAGTAAAATATTGCATTTTCATCGTTTTCTGAGCTATTCTAAAAGTTTCAAATGTCTAGCTACTTGGGAAGTTAATAAAAAATCGATTGCAAGATTTGTATTGGACAAACAAGAAAGCAAGCTAATAAAAACGTACAGTCTATAAGATAAGAGTTGGCACAATCAAAAGGCGGGAAAATTTTTAGAGAAACGATTTTATTGGTCCCCCATGTTGAATACAACTCCAGAAAAAAAATGCTCTACTCTACCCCTGTTCCACAAAAAAAAATATAAAATGGCAACACCGATTTTCCCTTTTTATAACCCCAAAACTACCTCCACATTTGTTGTTTCCCGCCTTCGATTGTGCCAACTCTAATCTTATAGACTGTAGTTAGTTAGTAGTCAGGTAGTCAGTGTGGCCGAGGGTCTTAAGGAAGGATCGTTCTGAAGAGCAAAATTTTTAATGATTCTGATTTTAAAATTCCAATACAATATCAGGAGAAACATTTTTGGTTCTGTGCCTGTCTTTCTTTCGCCCAATTTTGGTGAACAATTTTGGTGAATGTCTTAAAAACTACAAGTCCGATGTTAATGAAAATTGAAATGCAAGTCATAAAATTAGTAGTTAAAATTAATTATGAATTAAATCAAGTATGAATTTAAAATATTTCGTTTTAGGTTAGGTGATATTTATAAATAATATTGATTTAGAATTTGTAAGAACACATTTAAATCCACTTTTCAGCTTTCGCCAATACTATCCAGAGAATAAAGACCCCAGAAATTTAAACCTGCATGTAAAAGTCAATGCATGTAAATTAAGTATTAATGAAAAATAATCTTTAGAACTATCCTTTGACGAAAGATGTATTTTTTTAAAGATTGTTTATAATTAAACCTGAAAAAGTCGTAGATAAAATTTTTATGACCGAAATTCAATTACCATTTTCAGTCATAAACCGAAAAGTACTGGGAGGTCATATCCGTAATTCACGCTGATTATTGTCAACCGGTCCGCACCGCAGAATTCATCTAAGTCAGCGGTTCTCAGTCTNATAAAATTTAAACTTCCGGATATTCTAGGCTTTAGATTTCATATGTCTTTCGATATTCCTATTTTCTTGAGGAAATCTCTTAACTTTATCGTGCCTTCTTTTGAGGTCATCATTACTTCCAGAGGTGCGGTAAGTCCTGATCTTCTTCTATAGTCAGCCAGTCCCTCGCACTCTTCGATGAAGTGATGGACTGATACTAGGAGTCCACACCTCTGGCATCCTGGTCTCATGCTCCCTTCCAGGAGGTGGCTGTGGGTTAACCTGGTGTGATCCGAAGCAACTCGGAGTAGCTTTATTATGTCATGTCGACCGAACTCCTCGGGTCACATGATGGGGTCGAGACCCGGAAATACCTTGGCAAAGCCTGTATCCTGTCCCTGCCATAGTGTCTCCCACTGCTGTTTAATGCATTTTTTGAGTGCGAGAAACTGGTCTTCTATCCGGATAGGGGTTACTACTGGGTCTTGGGACGTTGCTGCTGCTCTGGCTTTCCTGTCAGCTGCCTCATTAGTAATGAGGCATTACCCTTACTATTAACATGACCCGGTACCCAGAGGAGTACAACTTTGCCCCTTCTTTCGCTCTCTTTAATTTCTTCAAGCAGCGTTCTAATAAGCTGATCTGCACAGAACACGTCTTCCACCGCTTCAATAGCACTCAGTGAACTCATTCCTATATTATCATTCATCCATTGTTTTTTTTTTTTTTTTTTTTTTTTAATAAATTTCTTTATCAATTTTAAGATTATAATTTCTGTTCGGTTAACACATTGTAATTATGACTTATTTATTTCACCGATTTTTGCCACTCTCCGTTTGTTTTTTTTATTTTTGTTTTGTTTTTAAATATAATTATCACCTTTGCACCATTACTTGTATTAATATCTATTTTTATCTATTATATTTTACATCTATTAGTTGGCTACACTGCGAAGAAAAAAAATATATAAACATAAATAAAATATCAACCCTTGACTTAAACTAGAAACAAAGTAATAAATAATAGGGGACTATCTACAATTATTTACAGCTACATACATTGGTTTGTCCTCCACTCAGGTTTTAACATAATGCCTGGAAAGGACCTAACAATCTATTTTATAAACTAAACTAATCCAAAATTAACCTTCCTCTTGGGTTTTAAAATATTGCCCGGGAAGGGCTGATAAAATTTAAACTTCCGGATATTCTAGACTTTAGATTTCATATGTCTTTCGATATTCCTATTTTCTTGAGGAAATCTCTTAACTTTATCGTGCCTTCTTTTGAGGTCATCATTACTTCCAGAGGTGCGGTAAGTCCTGATCTTCTTCTATAGTCAGCCAGTCCCTCGCACTCTTCGATGAAGTGATGGACTGATACTAGGAGTCCACACCTCTGGCATCCTGGTCTCATGCTCCCTTCCAGGAGGTGGCTGTGGGTTAACCTGGTGTGATCCGAAGCAACTCGGAGTAGCTTTATTATGTCATGTCGACCGAACTCCTCGGGTCACATGATGGGGTCGAGACCCGGAAATACCTTGGCAAAGCCTGTATCCTGTCCCTGCCATAGTGTCTCCCACTGCTGTTTAATGCATTTTTTGAGTGCGAGAATCTGGTCTTCTATCCGGATAGGGGTTACTACTGGGTCTTGGGACGTTGCTGCTGCTCTGGCTTTCCTGTCAGCTGCCTCATTAGTAATGAGGCATTACCCTTACTATTAACATGACCCGGTACCCAGAGGAGTACAACTTTCCCCCTTTTTTTCGCTCTCTTTAATTTCTTCAAGCAGCGTTCTAATAAGCTGATCTGCACAGAACACGTCTTCCACCGCTTCAATAGCACTCAGTGAGTCTGAGCAGATCAGCCAGTTCTTGTCTTCTTCCTCTAGGGCAGTGATTCTCAACCTGTGGTCCGCGGGACTGATCCAGGTGGTCCGCGGAAAGATGGATAAACAACAAAGAAATACATTAACTACATAAATTTATCGAGTCAAATATTTACACAGCTAAATATTAAATTATTTTATTTTAAAATAATAAATTATTATTTTGGAAAAATACTTAGGCCAGTCAAAACATACTTAAAAAA
>KZ651216.1:114310-131589 GCA_001010745.2 Gerris buenoi
CCCCCCCCCTCCTAGGAATTAAAAATTAGGAAAGGAGGTTATGCCTAATTTTAAGCGCTTGTACCTCAACAACGTGGGAGCTAGACTAGTAGCACCTATTGGAAATTTAATGAAGAACAAATTTTAAGGTACATATTTGTTAAATGCAAAAAAAGCACCTGTCCTACCTTTTATCACATGAAAAAAGTAAAAATAAAGCTGTATGGTATAAATATTTATTTAATACCATAAAAACATTTTTGTTAAAAATTCGTGCTTTTTCCAGCCTTTGCATCTCGCCAACCTTTAATTCTAGAAAAAAAATGAGTAGGACCTTTTTTGTATAAAATTTAATTAAGTTTAATTATTTAAATAGTCCTTTTTACCGTGATGAAAACCTAAAACAAATAAAAAATTTAGAGGTTTTTCAAGTATTTCACAATGATCCGGAAGTTTGCCGAGGTCGAAAACTTAGACGAATCATTAGCCATCCATCATGTACAACATATCAAAAAATCAGAACTACCTTATTTGATGCAAGATAACCCCTCTTATTTACGACGATTCTACTGGACTATATTTGATATTTATTGCTTTTGAAAATGTCATCATTTATTCAATATTTATTTATTTTATTTTTTTCTCAGATTTGAGTGTTTGGAGACAGAAATCTTAAGTGAGTGAAGTGCAATACTGTATAGATAGGTATAGTGACTGTTTTCAGTAAAAACTATTAAGTCCACAACTTTTACTGTTGCATCTAAGAAACTTATACAAGTGTCTTTTGAAACAAACTTAGATACTCAACAAATATATATATATAATGTTTTCTCTCTCTTTTCTCAGTAGCTGGGTTTTATCTTAATATAAAAACTTGGTACAAACTTATAAGCTTAGTCTTGCATTCTTTACTGAAGATTCTCCTTTTTTTAAGTTTTACTATAAAATATAATCTTTCTTATTCTTTTAAATCAGAAGTAAAATTCTTTTCTAAAGTAAAAAAAATACATAGGATGATTGAATAAATATTATTTATACTACCAAATCAACGTTGTACATCAAAATATAAAATAACAAAAACTTATTTTCTTTTTTTATAGTATAGGCTTATATTATATTCTAAAAAGTGGATTCATATAAAATATATAACTCGTTTTTATTATTATATTCTTAATAGTTGATAAAATATTTATCTTAAGTTTTATATAGGTTTTCTTCAAAAAGCAAAAGCTCACACACTCAGATATAGTTTATGAAGTTATGAAAACTAATTTCTGCTTAACTCCGGTATTAAAGTTTTAGAATGACTTATTTCACGGTCCCTTAATTGCGGGGAAATTGCACTTTCCTGTGTGGAATGGTTTTTAAATGAAACCACTTACTATTAAAGTCCTTTTAAAATATATCGACGAAAACCTGCTTAAATATAAATCTCACTTTATAAAAGTTATCAAACCTCTTTAATTTTTAAAATATTTCGAACCAGTTGTTTTAATTTAATTTATTTTTTGACGTATTATAACCCTGCCTTCATTGCATAAATTTTTAATAATCTCAGTAACCACATTTAAGTATGTGTTAACGAACAAAAGTAACAATTGAAATAGTAAGATGAAAAATATCCTAGCAGTCATCTGCAAGGATTACCTTAAACTTTAAAAATATAAAAAATAAAAAAATATAAACATATATTATAAGTATAATATTATAAGTATTATATGACAATTTTGGTTTGATAGATATTAAAGGTGTGAATGATAATGCAGTATACAAGATATTGCTTTGAAACGTTTTGACCCTCACTAAAGACATCATTTGTCTTAATTTGTTGTAGTCATTTATCATGTGGAAAAAATAGCTATTTTATGGGCGAGAATCAAATAAATTTCAGGGTTTAATTTTATTTTAATTATTATTGATAAACTAGTGGTAAATGTAACATTCACTTGTTAATTTTAGACTTTTTAATTTAATGTTCATTTCAAATTATTGGAACGAAGCTCCTTATGGCACGTTCTGCAGCCCGGGAGTGAATCCGAAAAAAACTTCCAAAATAACCGTCACGAAATCTACCGACGACGATAACTAGAGTAAAAGATGACTGAGTTAGTTAAAATTTGGTAAACATGTTCATTTTATTAATGTGTAGGCTGAGTTCGTTAGACAACGTTATCCGCTCAAGCGGTCACGCGCAATACTCGCGTAAACGTAAGCTTCAAATTTAAAATTGGAATTTTAGGAAGGAAAAAAATTCTAACTTCATCTATAATGAGACAAACAACTTTTATAAATATATTTTTTTAGTAAAATGAACACCGACACTGCTGTGAAGTGATAAAGGACGCTAAATTTATTAAAGCGGACCTTAACGATTAAAATAAAGAAAACAACGTTTTTACCGATATCTTACGTTTAAAATTAAACTTTGTATACATCACCTATATATAGTACAATTGGAACAGGCATGTAAAACGCAACTTGATACAAGCAAAAGTTTTTGTGAGGTAGTGATTTATATTTTTTATTATAATATTTAATTGGAGTAATATGGCGATGGAGTCTGAGAGGACAGTTCTTTTTCGTCTTTGCAACCATCTGCAAGCTATAAATTCATCATTTACTTTTTCTCAATATAAAATACATTATTTATTGAAAGACGCTCGCCTCAAAGATAATAATAGCTTTCCATTTAATTACTAAATTTTTAGCTAAATATATAAAAAGTTCTTTTTATCTTGTAATTATTTTGCCTTAACTCCACTAGGTTGATTTTATAATGTATATTTAATGAAAATCGTAAAGAACTTCGTCCCTACCATACCGGGTAACCCGCAACTCCACACGTATTTTATAATATTTCATAGTTTTTCGCATCGAACAGTAGTAGTTTATGACGATCATATCAATTGCTCATCTTGAAAATGCAAAAACTCATCAGTACTGTAATAAAAAACTAAATTCAACAATTAATTATCTAAAAACGTTGAAAAATAACACCTTTTAAAATTTGATGATTCTTAAATTTTTAAGAACGAAGCGTCTCACAATGAATAATTAATTGTTTTATATCATTGCCACACCTTAATCGTCCATCAACTTAAAAATTTAAGAATCATCACTTAATTATCCTAAGATTCGATGTTTTTTATTAAAACTTTAATTGTATTTTTTATGTTAAAATATTAAGAGGAAATATCGTTCTTTAAATGGATCACATAACTAATATTACCTTTGATGAGCTCAAAAGCAAAAACAAAAACTAGTAATTTATTTTAAATCATAGAAGCAAAAACGAGCAATTTATTACAAAAAATACAAAAGGCGTGTGCTAAGCATAAACAAGTACCATAAAAAATGCAAATTATTTATATGTAGATTAGGAGAGAATTATATAAAAGAACGAAGCGTAAGAAGAGATCCTATATATTTTATAATATAATTTTCATGAAATTTATTTTAGAGAGAATTTCATATCCTCAGTAACCGGATAAAAAGGTTTTTGTGATTTAAAAAAGTTCAAAGTCAGAGAAGCGATTTAAAAATCCTCTTTAGAAAACAAAATGGGAAGGTAATTATAAAGAAACCACTCTTCGATAAAGGCAAAGGAAATACCTCAAGCATAAAACGTCTGTAACAAATTTTTAAATTACCTCGTTCTTAACTGAACATAATTAATAAATTAGTTGTATTACATATGTATCCAAGTTAGTTTTTATTTTATTCTATTTAATACTACAAAATATAAATAAAAAAATACTTATTCGATGTTAATTTTTGTTTATCTAATCTAGTTTATAATTATTATTGGGTGATATACAATTAAATATTTCAATACTAGATTAACAGGTAAATTGAAAAATCACTAAATCACTAAAGTTTTTAGAGTATAAAATGTAAGTTATTTTATAGTATAGCGCTCAAAAATATATCTAAAATTGTGTTCTCATTTATCCGATCTAACTAAAACAGGAATAGGTTAAACAAATTACTCAAAATCCAGTACTCCTAGTTTTACGCTTTTCCACAAGCAACAGAACATTTCTTATTTACAGAACATAACAACTCTATTGTTTCCTTTTCTAAATTATTTTAATTTAATTTTATCTAACCATACACATTAACATTGTAAATGTACAAACATATTATAAATATATACATGGAGCCAGTGGAAATGTTTGAAATAAAACAAAGCTCACAAGATAATAATGAATTAAAGTCAAACTGTTAAACTTTTATAATACCGATTACGTTATAAGCTGTTGGTGTAAAATGAGCCAATGGATGTATCTACTGATAATACCACTGTAATTTGGACATTGTCCAACATCGATCGGTATTGATCTTTCATTTTAGGCATTTATAATGTTACTTCCTCATTCATGATTTATCCTAACATGATTTCCTATCATGTACAAAAATTTCCAATGATTATTTGGGGGCGAGGGGTGGGTTAAATAATTGCATTCAGGTACTTGGAGTTAATATAGGCCGTGAAAAACTTTTTAAGATGATGCAAATATTTTAAAAGAGTACATAATAAAGACGGTATACCTCTTCTGATTTAAACATCAAGAAACACAAGTTTTCTTAAATATAGAAAAATCTGAAGTAACTAGATAGATTTTCCAACCCAATCAATCAGTGGCTGGAGCTACATACTCGCATGTGCCAAATTTCAAGTTTCTAGCTATTCTGGACGTCACTTATAATTTTTATGATGAATCAGTCAGTCAGTCAGTATCACAAATGCAAACTTTGAAACTCTCCTCTTGAAAAGGCTTATTATTAAGTGCCAATTTTTTACAATGTCCTAAGCTACTTTATTTTAATCTTTGTTTCAAATTTTAAAAGCCCATCTTAAGAGTAAGCAGAGATATGTGAGAGAGAAAAACTTGGAAAATTGGTTCAAGAATATATACGCGCTGCATGCTGGAAGTTGTCCTTGCACACTGCCGTTCGCTCAGATTTTTTTTTTTTTTCTCGCTGATTATTTTCCAAAATCTTAAATGCAAACTTTTTTTGTAACTTACTGTCAGTCTACTAAACCGAGTAAAATAACATTTATCTATGATAACCAATTTTGGGGCACCGGCCACCAAGGCCTTGAAAAAAACGTGAAAAAATTATTATTTTTACCACTTTAACAAACTAATTTGTGGCCATTTTTGATAAAAAGAATAAAACTACATACCTGTTCTTTTCCGGGAAAGTCTATGGAAATAATATCGTACAAAGCTGGTGAAAATAACAATAAGAATTCATGGAAATGAGAGAGGGTGCAGAAGAACGGGAATCACTTCAGTATAATTAAATATGAATATGAGTAAGTTAGTCTGAGGTGTATCGGAATGATGCTCATTTATTATTATTATTGTTTTCTTTTCTCGACAAATATTGATCTGTAGGACAAATAGGATTTATTGTTGAAAAGTAATGTATTTCATGTCAATTCTAGAGGGATTAATCATTGAAGTAAAGAAAAATGGTCTGAGGAATAAGATCAGTTGTAAAATAAATGAAATCATCCTAGCAAACAATGATAGAATTGAAGTGCCCTAGGGATTCTGGAGTTTATAGCTAACCTCTAACCAGATTCGATGTACAGCAAGTACCATATATAATAGCTACCTGAGTCGTTGTCATTTGTCTGTTATCTCTGCTAAGGTGATAAAGCGACAGGATTTGGCAGAGGGGACAATATCCCCTTCAGCGTTTTGTCCTCAATCCTCCTTTATTCTTTTTAAGTCTTAGTGGATAAATGAGAAATTTCGCCAGCAGTCAACTTTCTTTGGATTTGGGTTTTTCTAAATCCAGCAATATGTTATCGTTTTCTTTTCTTTTTTTTTTCTTTCTGTTCGATTTTCCTTGCAATGTCATATTCTCTTTCAAGGTCATAAAGGATAAGGTTTTGTGACAACCAGAAAAGCGTATTTCCAACCCCTATTTTTTGGTGGCTAGAGTAATCTTGATAGTAGTATTAAGATTTTCCCATGTAACCTAGTTGTATTATATTTATGCCCTAGACTCTTGGANTGGGAGCTAGACTAGTAGCACCTATTGGAAATTTAATGAAGAACAAATTTTAAGGTACATATTTGTTAAATGCAAAAAAAGCACCTGTCCTACCTTTTATCACATGAAAAAAGTAAAAATAAAGCTGTATGGTATAAATATTTATTTAATACCATAAAAACATTTTTGTTAAAAATTCGTGCTTTTTCCAGCCTTTGCATCTCGCCAACCTTTAATTCTAGAAAAAAAATGAGTAGGACCTTTTTTGTATAAAATTTAATTAAGTTTAATTATTTAAATAGTCCTTTTTACCGTGATGAAAACCTAAAACAAATAAAAAATTTAGAGGTTTTTCAAGTATTTCACAATGATCCGGAAGTTTGCCGAGGTCGAAAACTTAGACGAATCATTAGCCATCCATCATGTACAACATATCAAAAAATCAGAACTACCTTATTTGATGCAAGATAACCCCTCTTATTTACGACGATTCTACTGGACTATATTTGATATTTATTGCTTTTGAAAATGTCATCATTTATTCAATATTTATTTATTTTATTTTTTTCTCAGATTTGAGTGTTTGGAGACAGAAATCTTAAGTGAGTGAAGTGCAATACTGTATAGATAGGTATAGTGACTGTTTTCAGTAAAAACTATTAAGTCCACAACTTTTACTGTTGCATCTAAGAAACTTATACAAGTGTCTTTTGAAACAAACTTAGATACTCAACAAATATATATATATAATGTTTTCTCTCTCTTTTCTCAGTAGCTGGGTTTTATCTTAATATAAAAACTTGGTACAAACTTATAAGCTTAGTCTTGCATTCTTTACTGAAGATTCTCCTTTTTTTAAGTTTTACTATAAAATATAATCTTTCTTATTCTTTTAAATCAGAAGTAAAATTCTTTTCTAAAGTAAAAAAAATACATAGGATGATTGAATAAATATTATTTATACTACCAAATCAACGTTGTACATCAAAATATAAAATAACAAAAACTTATTTTCTTTTTTTATAGTATAGGCTTATATTATATTCTAAAAAGTGGATTCATATAAAATATATAACTCGTTTTTATTATTATATTCTTAATAGTTGATAAAATATTTATCTTAAGTTTTATATAGGTTTTCTTCAAAAAGCAAAAGCTCACACACTCAGATATAGTTTATGAAGTTATGAAAACTAATTTCTGGGTGATCGATGTGTGGCTGCTTGGGTGGCAGCTCCCATAACTTATTCCCGTGCAGCCGTTTGGTGGCACGTCTTTGAGAGGGTTTCGCCCTCGAACTGCGCAGTCAACCTTTGGAAGGTTTGACTCCATCACAGGCAAGAAATTTTATAATAACGCGTTGCGCAATAGAGGGTTGGTTACCTGTTGTTCAGACATCGCGAGCGCTACTGATGAACGGTCTTAAATGGGGGGACGACCCCCTCTGGCTCCTTCTAATGACCCTACCTGAACAGCTTAGAAGCGATGTCCCGCCCCCATCAACCGTTGGTGCTCAGATATCAAAGTCCCGTTTATATTTGATCCGGCCTCGTAGTTATGTACTCTAATAGTATGACGTATACTATTAGTATTGCAGATGATTATTGAGTATTTCAGATAAATACGGGCAAATACTGTTCACTTGTCATTATATTAGAGGTCTACTGGTTACTATTAAATTAATAACATAATTGCTAAATGAAATTATGTCTAAAACAATTATAAATCTATCTATATATTATTATCTAAAAAGTGAAGAAATAAAAAAAGTAGAATATGTCGTACTATATACCACATAATATTACTAAGATAACAGACTAGTTAAAACCGATAGTCTAGAAATTTAATTTACTAGTTTTTTTTTTTTGTTACTTTATTTTATTGAAGGGGCATTTGAATACTACTAACTTTATTCCCATTTTATGTATATAAATCATTTGGAATTCATAAAGAAACATATTTATAAAATATTATTAACATTCACCAATATGTTACATTCTATACATAAATACATTTGTAATAAAAATTGTATGAAACATACATGTTATAAAAATATCCACTACTTATGCTATTAGTCCAGTAGAATGGTACATTTTACCTTGCATCAAATAAGGTAGTTCTGATTTTTTGATATGTTGTACATGATGGATGGCTAATGATACATCTAAGTTTTCGACCTCGGCAAACTTCCGGATCATTGTGAAATACNTTTAATGTTCATTTCAAATTATTGGAACGAAGCTCCTTATGGCACGTTCTGCAGCCCGGGAGTGAATCCGAAAAAAACTTCCAAAATAACCGTCACGAAATCTACCGACGACGATAACTAGAGTAAAAGATGACTGAGTTAGTTAAAATTTGGTAAACATGTTCATTTTATTAATGTGTAGGCTGAGTTCGTTAGACAACGTTATCCGCTCAAGCGGTCACGCGCAATACTCGCGTAAACGTAAGCTTCAAATTTAAAATTGGAATTTTAGGAAGGAAAAAAATTCTAACTTCATCTATAATGAGACAAACAACTTTTATAAATATATTTTTTTAGTAAAATGAACACCGACACTGCTGTGAAGTGATAAAGGACGCTAAATTTATTAAAGCGGACCTTAACGATTAAAATAAAGAAAACAACGTTTTTACCGATATCTTACGTTTAAAATTAAACTTTGTATACATCACCTATATATAGTACAATTGGAACAGGCATGTAAAACGCAACTTGATACAAGCAAAAGTTTTTGTGAGGTAGTGATTTATATTTTTTATTATAATATTTAATTGGAGTAATATGGCGATGGAGTCTGAGAGGACAGTTCTTTTTCGTCTTTGCAACCATCTGCAAGCTATAAATTCATCATTTACTTTTTCTCAATATAAAATACATTATTTATTGAAAGACGCTCGCCTCAAAGATAATAATAGCTTTCCATTTAATTACTAAATTTTTAGCTAAATATATAAAAAGTTCTTTTTATCTTGTAATTATTTTGCCTTAACTCCACTAGGTTGATTTTATAATGTATATTTAATGAAAATCGTAAAGAACTTCGTCCCTACCATACCGGGTAACCCGCAACTCCACACGTATTTTATAATATTTCATAGTTTTTCGCATCGAACAGTAGTAGTTTATGACGATCATATCAATTGCTCATCTTGAAAATGCAAAAACTCATCAGTACTGTAATAAAAAACTAAATTCAACAATTAATTATCTAAAAACGTTGAAAAATAACACCTTTTAAAATTTGATGATTCTTAAATTTTTAAGAACGAAGCGTCTCACAATGAATAATTAATTGTTTTATATCATTGCCACACCTTAATCGTCCATCAACTTAAAAATTTAAGAATCATCACTTAATTATCCTAAGATTCGATGTTTTTTATTAAAACTTTAATTGTATTTTTTATGTTAAAATATTAAGAGGAAATATCGTTCTTTAAATGGATCACATAACTAATGTTACCTTTGATGAGCTCAAAAGCAAAAACAAAAACTAGTAATTTATTTTAAATCATAGAAGCAAAAACGAGCAATTTATTACAAAAAATACAAAAGGCGTGTGCTAAGCATAAACAAGTACCATAAAAAATGCGAATTATTTATATGTAGATTAGGAAAGAATTATATAAAAGAACGAAGCGTAAGAAGAGATCCTATATATTTTATAATATAATTTTCATGAAATTTATTTTAGAGAGAATTTCATATCCTCAGTAACCGGATAAAAAGGTTTTTGTGATTTAAAAAAGTTCAAAGTCAGAGAAGCGATTTAAAAATCCTCTTTAGAAAACAAAATGGGAAGGTAATTATAAAGAAACCACTCTTCGATAAAGGCAAAGGAAATACCTCAAGCATAAAACGTCTGTAACAAATTTTTAAATTACCTCGTTCTTAACTGAACATAATTAATAAATTAGTTGTATTACATATGTATCCAAGTTAGTTTTTATTTTATTCTATTTAATACTACAAAATATAAATAAAAAAATACTTATTCGATGTTAATTTTTGTTTATCTAATCTAGTTTATAATTATTATTGGGTGATATACAATTAAATATTTCAATACTAGATTAACAGGTAAATTGAAAAATCACTAAATCACTAAAGTTTTTAGAGTATAAAATGTAAGTTATTTTATAGTATAGCGCTCAAAAATATATCTAAAATTGTGTTCTCATTTATCCGATCTAACTAAAACAGGAATAGGTTAAACAAATTACTCAAAATCCAGTACTCCTAGTTTTACGCTTTTCCACAAGCAACAGAACATTTCTTATTTACAGAACATAACAACTCTATTGTTTCCTTTTCTAAATTATTTTAATTTATTTTTATCTAACCATACACATTAACATTGTAAATGTACAAACATATTATAAATATATACATGGAGCCAGTGGAAATGTTTGAAATAAAACAAAGCTCACAAGGTAATAATGAATTAAAGTCAAACTGTTAAACTTTTATAATACCGATTACGTTATAAGCTGTTGGTGTAAAATGAGCCAATGGATGTATCTACTGATAATACCACTGTAATTTGGACATTGTCCAACATCGATCGGTATTGATCTTTCATTTTAGGCATTTATAATGTTACTTCCTCATTCATGATTTATCCTAACATGATTTCCTATCATGTACAAAAATTTCCAATGATTATTTGGGGGCGAGGGGTGGGTTAAATAATTGCATTCAGGTACTTGGAGTTAATATAGGCCGTGAAAAACTTTTTAAGATGATGCAAATATTTTAAAAGAGTACATAATAAAGACGGTATACCTCTTCTGATTTAAACATCAAGAAACACAAGTTTTCTTAAATATAGAAAAATCTGAAGTAACTAGATAGATTTCCCAACCCAATCAATCAGTGGCTGGAGCTACATACTCGCATGTGCCAAATTTCAAGTTTCTAGCTATTCTGGACGTCACTTATAATTTTTATGATGAATCAGTCAGTCAGTCAGTATCACAAATGCAAACTTTGAAACTCTCCTCTTGAAAAGGCTTATTATTAAGTGCCAATTTTTTACAATGTCCTAAGCTACTTTATTTTAATCTTTGTTTCAAATTTTAAAAGCCCATCTTAAGAGTAAGCAGAGATATGTGAGAGAGAAAAACTTGGAAAATTGGTTCAAGAATATATACGCACTGCATGCTGGAAGTTGTCCTTGCGCACTGCCGTTCGCTCAGATTTTTATTATTTTTTTTTTCTCGCTGATTATTTTCCAAAATCTTAAATGCAAACTTTTTTTGTAACTTACTGTCAGTCTACTAAACCGAGTAAAATAACATTTATCTATGATAACCAATTTTGGGGCACCGGCCACCAAGGCCTTGAAAAAAACGTGAAAAAATTATTATTTTTACCACTTTAACAAACTAATTTGTGGCCATTTTTGATAAAAAGAATAAAACTACATACCTGTTCTTTTCCGGGAAAGTCTATGGAAATAATATCGTACAAAGCTGGTGAAAATAACAATAAGAATTCATGGAAATGAGAGAGGGTGCAGAAGAACGGGAATCACTTCAGTATAATTAAATATGAATATGAGTAAGTTAGTCTGAGGTGTATCGGAATGATGCTCATTTATTATTATTATTGTTTTCTTTTCTCGACAAATATTGATCTGTAGGACAAATAGGATTTATTGTTGAAAAGTAATGTATTTCATGTCAATTCTAGAGGGATTAATCATTGAAGTAAAGAAAAATGGTCTGAGGAATAAGATCAGTTGTAAAATAAATGAAATCATCCTAGCAAACAATGATAGAATTGAAGTGCCCTAGGGATTCTGGAGTTTATAGCTAACCTCTAACCAGATTCGATATACAGCAAGTACCATATATAATAGCTACCTGAGTCGTTGTCATTTGTCTGTTATCTCTGCTAAGGTGATAAAGCGACAGGATTTGGCAGAGGGGACAATATCCCCTTCAGCGTTTTGTCCTCAATCCTCCTTTATTCTTTTTAAGTCTTAGTGGATAAATGAGAAATTTCGCCAGCAGTCAACTTTCTTTGGATTTGGGTTTTTCTAAATCCAGCAATATGTTATCGTTTTCTTTTCTTTTTTTTTTCTTTCTGTTCGATTTTCCTTGCAATGTCATATTCTCTTTCAAGGTCATAAAGGATAAGGTTTTGTGACAACCAGAAAAGCGTATTTCCAACCCCTATTTTTTGGTGGCTAGAGTAATCTTGATAGTAGTATTAAGATTTTCCCATGTAACCTAGTTGTATTATATTTATGCCCTAGACTCTTGGATGACAAAAAGAGGAAAACCTTTCTTTCAAAGTATCCTGTAAAACATACTTTAAAAAAGTAATTTCTAGGCAATAAATGTCTGGGTTTCTTTTAGTTGTCAATTACTAACACTCCTCGGAAAACCAATGTTCTTAAATGGTTCTTTTATAGATATGTAAACAAAATTAATAAATAGTTTATTTGGTAGGAAGTATCTAATAATAATTGTTAAATGGAATCTATATGTAAGTTAAATATTTTAAGTAAAAAAAAGAAAAAAAAAAAAATGAGGTATATATATTTTATAATGTTATTACAATTTCGTAGAGACAACTCTAGGTAGGCGACCGAATTTCATGCTAAAGATTTTTATTAATGTTTTGGTAAATGTTATTTTTTTTTATTATGAAGATTTAATAAATAATCTCTAATATAATATAAGTGGCAGAGTCCTGGTTGACTGCCTGACTGACAGAATCAACGCACAGCAAAATCTGCTTAACCGAGAGACTTGATATTTTGAGGATAATATACTCTGCTCATATCATAGACATCCACTAAGAAAGGATTTTGCGAAATTTTGATTTGGTACAGGGGGGTACGGGGTACAAATGTCAAATTAATGAATACCCTTCATGATGCGTACCGTTTAAAAGCTCTTTAAGAGTACAGTAATTGTTGTTATGTACATTCAGGGGGGTAAAATGAAAAAATATATCTATATCTATGTATAACAAACTAATAATTTTTTTTTTATTTATTTTTTTATTTATTTTTTTTTGTTTCTTTCGTGAGTAAACAGTTTTACTTCGAGAGCTTGTTCAGTTTAGTAGTGTGGAGAGTCTGCGCATGCGCTCCCCTTCTCCGTTTAGTACTACGTTCAAGGTAAACAGCTTCTCACCTCTCATATCAAAACAAAAGCCGTCTTATCTTATCTTCTCTTATCGTCTCTTATCATTATCATTGTAGAGGATCTTTCGTCACGTGCGTAAAACCTGCTCCATCTTTAAAAATCTGTTTTTATTTTATAGTAAAACTTGCTTTGTTTTTACTTTAATTATACCTAAAAACATAACTTTAATTAATTTTATCTACGATTGATACGTAATATAAACNTTTTTTTTTTTTTTTTTTTTTTTTTTTTTTTTTTTTTTTTTTTTTTTTTTTTTTAAGGCAGGGAGTTGGAAGGCCTTTTACGCCCTTACCCACATACGAAATTACACAGTATGTGGAGTGTCGGACTCGCTGGTGGTTGCAATACAGCCCTACCGACTAAACCTCTCCCTTCCCCCAATGGCGCGTCAGCCAATATATAAATCGGCTATTGGCGCCGGGACAGTTTGTCGGTCCTCCTCTATTTCTACTCCACTAAGTTTGACTAGTGTCTGTAGGGGACTAATAATTGTTGTCTGTAAATTTATCCGATTAGGCTCAAATAAATTATATTTTTGTAATTGCACTGAATGAGTAGTCCTGGCAATGAATTTAAGTTTAGAAAATTTTATATCTGTTTGTCTGTGCGTCAATCGTCAATCACGTCTAAATGGCTGAATAGATGTTAGAGGTTCTTGGGTACAATGTTAAGCTCAAGGCAGAGGAACATAAGGACATAGTAAGAAAAGAAGGGGAATTGTCCCCACCGACCTTCTAAAGTTAGGAAGTTAATACTTGAAAAAGAGCTCTTATTTTGGATGTAAGCATGTATGAGGGGTTATAGAGATAAGGGGGAGGGATCAAATCTAGATATTCACGTTGTTTAAAATAATTTAAATGTTTCTTAATGTTAGTTTATAAATCCATAATTGAAAATAAAACACCCCGGAGTATATAAATGGTTATTTTCAAGTAAGTAACCTTTTTTAAAACATGACATGATTAAAAATAAATAAATAAAAATCCTTTTTACGGCTTATTTTAACTTATTAGCATTAGTTCTAGCAATTTTATCTTTATTCGTTTATTTGATTGGACAATTGCGAGAAAAAACTAAAAGAACAATTGAACTACTATCACCTAATTAGGTGATCAAAGCAATGGATTTTTACGCCTAATTTTATCCTAAATGTCAGAATGACTATAAGAATATAAAAAATAAAATATTATATAATATGAGAAAAATTGTGGCAACGTTTCAGCAATACAGTGAAAGAACGAGATATAAACAAGAAAAAGAGTTGGGTAGTGGCGATTACGAATGGAATTCCAAGGGAGAGGATAGTAGAGAGGCGTAGGAGATCAGATAAAGGCTGCGCACAGATTCTTCGCTTATTCCGGCTGCGCGGCTACAGTATTTCTTCCCTCATTCTTAGCTATAAATCAGTCTGTCAATATCGAATTATCGATAAGATAACTCCTAGGAGAAATTGCGCTCTTTGAATTTCTGAAAATATTCTTTTCGTTTAATCAACAGTCCTTTTCAGGAATCCAAACTATTGCCAGATCTAAACCTGTGATAGATCAAATGGGAGGCGATGAGAATTGTCTTTTTAGATATTTGTTTTTTTGTATGCATGGTGAAGAGTTTTATAAATTTTTATCATGATATAGCTACTAAAGTATTTGTCCATTGGAAAAATTATGAACATTAATTTATGGGAACAGACATTCCTATTTCCAGGTAAAACAACTTCCTATAGATATCAGTGTTGTAGAACAATGTTCAGTAAAAAATTTAAAAAAATAAAAAATAAAAATAGTAACCAACGTCATTATCTAGGATTTAGCCACTATGATACTCAAAAAATTCCTTTAAAAAAAAATATTTTGAAGTGGAATTGAAAATTATGAACATTAATTTATGGTGGGATATAGCTTGAACAGACATTCCTATTTCCAGGTAAAACAACTTCCTATAGATATCAGTGTTGTAGAACAATGTTCAGTAAAAAATTTAAAAAAATAAAAAATAAAAATAGTAACCAACGTCATTATCTAGGATTTAGCCACTATGATACTCAAAAAATTCCTTTAAAAAAAAATATTTTGAAGTGGAATTGAAAATTATGAACATTAATTTATGGTGGGATATAGCTTGAACAGACATTCCTATTTCCAGGTAAAACAACTTCCTATAGATATCAGTGTTGTAGAACAATGTTCAGTAAAAAATTTAAAAAAATAAAAAATAAAAATAGTAACCAACGTCATTATCTAGGATTTAGCCACTATGATACTCAAAAAATTCCTTTAAAAAAAAATATTTTGAAGTGGAATTGAAAATTATGAACATTAATTTATGGTGGGATATAGCTTGAACAGACATTCCTATTTCCAGGTAAAACAACTTCCTATAGATATCAGTGTTGTAGAACAATGTTCAGTAAAAAATTTAAAAAAATAAAAAATAAAAATAGTAACCAACGTCATTATCTAGGATTTAGCCACTATGATACTCAAAAAATTCCTTTAAAAAAAAATATTTTGAAGTGGAATTGAAAATTATGAACATTAATTTATGGTGGGATATAGCTTGAACAGACATTCCTATTTCCAGGTAAAACAACTTCCTATAGATATCAGTGTTGTAGAACAATGTTCAGTAAAAAATTTAAAAAAATAAAAAATAAAAATAGTAACCAACGTCATTATCTAGGATTTAGCCACTATGATACTCAAAAAATTCCTTTAAAAAAAAATATTTTGAAGTGGAATTGAAAATTATGAACATTAATTTATGGTGGGATATAGCTTGAACAGACATTCCTATTTCCAGGTAAAACAACTTCCTATAGATATCAGTGTTGTAGAACAATGTTCAGTAAAAAATTTAAAAAAATAAAAAATAAAAATAGTAACCAACGTCATTATCTAGGATTTAGCCACTATGATACTCAAAAAATTCCTTTAAAAAAAAATATTTTGAAGTGGAATTGAAAATTATGAACATTAATTTATGGTGGGATATAGCTTGAACAGACATTCCTATTTCCAGGTAAAACAACTTCCTATAGATATCAGTGTTGTAGAACAATGTTCAGTAAAAAATTTAAAAAAANCCTTTGGTAATCTCGGAAAGCAAGCGGTGGAAACAATTAAATAAATTAAAAAAATACGTGTGGTGTCGTGGGACACCCGGTAGGAACGAAGTTCCTTTTCATTACATATAAATTAAAAATCGCACTGTATACTATGCAAATTCTCTGGATTTCCAGAACATAATTTAGAATAAAATTAGTATATATATATATAAAAAATACGTCACTGTAGCGGGGCACCTGGTAGGAACGAAGTTCCTTTTCATTAATATAAATGATAAAATCGCACTGTATACTATGCAAACTATTTGTACTTAAAAGAGATAAGAGAAATTAAAAATATATATTTTATTTTTATCATTGAAGTGAGCCCTTCAATAAATATGTGATTTTTTATAATATTTTTTTTTTTTTGATGGGATACTAATAACAATGATAGAAATATTACTTGTGATTGGCTTATAAATTATTTTTACTTATTTATTTATGATTTTATAATTCTTTTTTAGTGTTATTATATTATATACCTACTATATGACTATGATAAATTCAATTCAATAAACACAAAATTATAATAATAATTTAAATAGAGAGGGCTCTAAATATTTGATACATCAGGTGTTTGTATCGACAGAAAGGGAAAAATCTTTAATAAATACGTTTTCAGAAGATAAATTCGGTTATAAAGCAATAATGACAGCCAGTTTTAGCTTTCAGAGAGTTTAGCTAGATTTCACCTGAGCCACGCATAATTAATTAGACCTCCCCATTATTATGGTACCCGATGTTATCAAACATTTATGTTCTTTCTCCCTTTTCGGACTAAACAGAAATTAATTTTGGCGATGGATTTTACGAGTGCATGAAATATATATGTGTTAAATCTTTTTATTTCAGGGATTTATTCCAACGATATTATCCCTCAGAATAAATTTATCTAGATTTTTCCCACGGGGTCACAGTCGCAAGAGGAATTTAAGCATTTCATTTATCCAGAACGCGTATCGAGTTTTTATGTTAAAGAAAAAAATGAAATATATATATATAAAGAGCTCTT
>KZ651216.1:131875-143182 GCA_001010745.2 Gerris buenoi
AAATAAATAAATAAAATACGATTTTTTTAAGATCATCCATATTTTTCCTTTGTTTGGTATATTACCTATATATATATATATATATATATTTCCTTAGGTTATTTGATAGCAATATGGTTCTTTATATTTCAAAAGCTGTTTTAAATAAAATATGTACATCAGTGGAGTTGACTATTTTTTTACCTTTTTCCATTATATTTCCTAAGAAATGGTTCTGAGTATGAAAAAAGGTACTGCTGAAACGAGCAGACCGATTGAAACGTAAGAAAACCCAGACGACAACGGCGCAACAGTTTATCGTAATCATAGTTTAATATGAAGGTCGAGGGGCATCGGAAAAGGGTTTCGTACTTGATTTGAATTTTCTATTTTCAGTTAGCAGCTGCAAAGGATTGGATTTATTCCATTAGGATCAGGAGGGTGAAGGAGCGAGGGCTTTACCATTGTACGAGTTGTACAATAGTTGAAACCCTGTAAGGAACCAGACCTCCACAAGTGGTCTCCCATTTCCAACAGTCAAAAGAAAACCCATTCCATTTCATTTTTCTTTCTCGAGTTCCTTCCATTTTTTTATACTGTTCCATCCATGGAATAGGAACACGGATAAGTGTATTCTTCTGGGACTGTGCCCGTGTTGGTTCAAATAGATTAAAGACGAAAATAATACAATCCTCACTATATTCCTCTTCATTTATAAAAATGTTATGATATACTTAGTTATAAAGAAAACAAATTGAAGAGCAATGAAAACATAGGGGATGGAAAGAAACATTTCAAATTCATCCTTGCTACCATCGTTAGGTCCCAAATCATCTATTATCTATCTTGACACCTCTCATACCACCTTCTTCTACATTATTTTAATCTAAAGAATACAAATAAATCTTGATACTTGGTAGCACCAAGGATTAATTGTCAGGAGTTATATTTTAAGAACTATAACTAACTACGATATATTTCACAGTCGTAATGCGATATATCACTAGGCAACAGATTGAGTAATTATTACTCTAAATTATTATAATGCAAAAAGAATGTATCTTTCTATACTTTCTATATTTTGAATAATGTCTTAAGTGATAAAGAATGGGATGTAATAAACTAAAAAGCAATGTAATAAACAAGGAAAGCTGTACGAGGGAGTAACGATAAGTGTAAAAAATAACAGAGAGAAAAATGGAGTGGAAGAGTAATTGGGAAAAGAATCTCTTCTTTTCTTCCCACTACTTGCTATTTTTTTTTTTTTTTTTTTTTTTTTTTTAATTAAAATAGTTTGATGTGGTTCCGATAGAATTCAAAACACTGCTGCTTCCCTAGCGCCTTGTTTCCATGTGTACTTCACAGATGAGAGGTCATCTGTTTAAATATGCACCGACCTGTTTTTTTTTTTCTTTTTCCAAAATTTAAAATTCCCATTACTTTAGGATTTATATTGTTATAATATTGTTTCATAAACATTTTGCACAGTACTTAAATTCTCAGAACAATTCCTTCCTATAAATTAGTAAATAATAATGAAAATAAATTAAACATTAAAACCCTTAAATTTTTATTTCAGCTGACTTTAAAACAGTTTATTATAATGACGGAACATTAACAACATTAACATTTAATTTTTACTATCCAAACGCAATAAAACTATTATAGCTTTAACTGCTGTTAAGTTATAAATTTTGTAAGCTTTTTTTCTAAGAGGAGGGAAATTTCTTATTACAAAATAAGTGATACATCACAAATTCCTTAAAAACCATTCTTTTTATTTCGACAAAGAATTAAAGTGATTATTTATAATTCATTGATTTGTTAAAAAAAAGAGGGGGGTTATTTTTTCAAGTTATAAAATTAAATCTTTAGTATTTATCGCCTCTCATATTAAATTTGTATTAGAATTATTTAATTTTTTTATGCATTACAGTAATTTATGTTTTAGCACATGGAATATTAATGGTACTTAAACAAGTTATTTGTCTAAATTTAAATTTAGTAATTTTTTATTTGTATTGCTATGCTATGCAGTCAAAGAAACCATTAATTAATATGACAATGTAGGCAATTTTTAAGGTCTAATGTCACAAAGATGTATTGGTGAACAAAAAGAAACCAATTATACCTCAATTCATTCTCAAGGTATAAGAAACCCATGAATTTCTGTAAAAAAAAATAAATAAATAAATAAAATACGATTTTTTTAAGATCATCCATATTTTTCCTTTGTTTGGTATATTACCTATAACATAACAACAAAAATCAAATGTTTAAGTTTTGTTGTGAGTTAAGTTTGTGTCAAATGTTTGTTTTGTTTAAGTTTCAAATGTTCAAATGTTTAAAATTTCAAATGTTATCAGGTGCGTAAACTAACAGACAGAAAAACGCAGGAAATTAGGTTTCCTACTCCAAAATCATTAATTATTTAATTTTTTAAACCAAAATTAATTCAAAACTAAACACCAAAAACAAGAATGTATAGAATATCAATAATTATGGCTATATTTCATTAATTTAAGGATCCTATTTGCAGAAAAATACTATAATTATATTTTAATTTTGTACCTTATAATTTAGACAACTATTTGATAGCATGCTACTAATTCATATATTTCTTAAAAGTTTCTTAAAAAATAAAAATAAATAAATAAATAAGTAAATTTAATATGTTTATAAGGAAAACCCTAAGAACAAAATAATTTTTAAAAAAATCTAAAATTTTAACAACAATGAGACATTTCTGGGGAAAAACCTAAGATGTGTTTAGCGATTTAAAGTGACNATAATCAAGGTTCAACCGCCCGCGCCCTTAAAAACTTAAAAAAACATTAAAATGAAAATTTTATTAGTTCTAAGCAAGATATCAAAAATCTTAGTACAGGCTTCATTCCAATTTTAATTCTGCACAATTTGAACCCTATTTATACTTCCTTTGATAAATATTACAGGCGCCATTTCAATACAAAGATGAAACTCGTTGTTTTGAAAAATAGTTGTAGAATTTATTGTAGTAGGGTGTTGAAATAGAGCTAACATTTGCAGAATAAAAATTAGGAATGAAGTACTTAGATTTTTGATAATCTTGATTAGAACCAATAATATTTTAATTTTCTTGTTTTATAACGTTTCTGTGCGGTAGAGCCTTAAAGTACTATAATAAGTCTAGCCTAGAGTAATAATTACTTCAAGAGGTTAATTAAGCATATTTTCGAAGAGAAAGTAAAAGACTGCATAGTACACGCGGTACCTTATAAACATCGTTTATTTTTTTTACCTATATTTGCTTAAATTGGAAGTTTTGTTTGAAAATATCTAAAGCTGTCACTGCAGGTGACAACCAGTCAAGCATATCACTCAATTTTATTTATTATATAAAAAATGTCGTTATTCTCCGTGTAAAATGGGGAACGTGACCTACTTTGCTGCAGGTTTTTGTCCATTTAATTAAACGAGCCAAGGTACCGGGAGAAAAAATACAAATATCCTTTTTAACGAGCGAAACATACCTGTTTAAATGAAGAAAATAGAAGAATGATTTTTGAACATTACCATTTTATCAACCCTACAAGAGACCAAAAGAAAATCGATTCTAAATGGCTAAGTGTAATGCTATACTTGTGGTCTGAACTAAGATATTAATTACCTTACTGTGCTTAAAGTGCCCATCAGTATAATTGATAATGCATGTTATCAATATAGCATCGATTGCTGTTAACTATAATTGGATATTATATTATTTAGTGGCGTAGCTGCTTGTTTGGGGTCTTCCCGTAACCTACGAACAACACTTTTTTATCGACAAAGCCCGACGCGTGTGTTAATAATGATATCCAATTTAACAGTATTATTAACTATTTTTTTAGTTCCCGCTCCTCTAGTTTCCCCCTCCTCCCTTCTCATTTATTCATTTAGAGATTTAGGGGTTTGATTTCGAAAACCTTTTGATAAAATTCCCAAATTCATCCCACTAGTTCCAAGGATTAGGGGTTAAGCTTTACCACAGCCGGTATAGTGTACATTTAGTTCAAAACACCTATTACTTCGCTTAAGTTTATAAACAAAGCCAATTGCTTGATAAACTTGCATAACATATTATCTCTTAACCTGCATAGCTTAGACGCAGAGCACAAACAAAGTGAAAAGTGGTCTTATTTTGTAACTCAGCACCTGGATCATTTCACGTGTTCAATTCTGTATGTATGTTGAGGTTGAGGGTTCAAAGGATGAGCCTTAGCTTCGATGGAAGTCGATTAACAGACGCTCTATGTAAATTTGTCCTGAGATGTGGCTTGATTAGACGGGTTCAGATTCTCTTCTGATTGAAAGAATCCAACTTCAACCTAAGAATTCCAATTTGTTTATTGATTTCCCTCACAGGTGTAAGACCAAATTAAAAACTAAATTGAATTGGAATTGACGCTCAACAGCCGGACTATTGTAGACGTAAGCCTAAAACAAAGCCATTGAATGAAGCTAGGGTGCTATGCGGTAGGGTGCAATGCGGTAGGGTGCTATGGTGCTATGCTAGACAATCAACCGCTAGGATAATCACGGAATCAATGAATTCTGACTCGTCTCAAATTCTATAATACGTTTGAGATCCAATTTGCCACAAAAAGCTTAGTACTCTCCATAGAGTTATTGGAACTAAAAATTTATACACTATAGTTATTTCAATCCTAATAACTATACACACTTTGAATTAATTAGCTATCGCAGCTTTAGGTATTTATTTTATGAGAAAAGTTGAGGAGCTTTCAAAGATTCAGCAGATTTTAAACCCTGCCTGCATTGCAACGAAGACACTCACACAATGTATCTGACAATGGATTTTATTTCTATCATTAGTGATTTCACGTTGCTGCGACAGTTAACCGTACCCAGTCTTCTTTTTAACAAAAAATTATATTTATTCTATTGACTGTCCTCTGTTATTATATCTTCAAAATAGCTTAGACGATTTTAATTAAAATTGGTATGTAGGTACAGGTACATTACTACATTGCATGTAGTCCAACTCTCTCTCTCTCTCTCTCTCTCTCCCTCCCTCCTCACTCTCTCTCTCTCTCTCAACACACCTACATAATTCACATGTTATAAGTGCTATTTTCATTGTCAATTTTAGATAATAAATTTATGATTGAAATAAAAATAAAATATTAAAGATAAAATTATATAAGTCTAGTCTTAAAATTATATAAAAAGTAAATCTCTGGGTCACACAGCCAGTTCAGGCGACGAGGTGGGTTATCTGGAATGATTATAGGTCTCGATCGGTGCCGAACCATCTCACTAGTACCCCCACTATAGTAGAAAATATTCTGCGAACCTCACTTTATGAAAACTATCTGTTGACTGAAGCCGATTGGCACGTCCACACTATAAACTTCGGTTCGGTTCGGTTCGGTTTTCTTTGATCCGGGCCGAGCCAATTCGGGTTGGATTCGGCACGATTCGGTTCGGCTTTCGGCACGTCGGTAAGGCCGCCCGGCACGTCCACACTAATTCGGTTTTGCCGATCGGCACAAGCCGAATGATGCCGATCGGCATAGTGTGGACGCGCCTTAATACTTAAACATGATTCTAATACTTAAAATTTGTGAATAAATTAATGAATCTAACTAGAAAATAGTTTCCAAGATATTAAAAAAAAAAAAAAATCTGATTTTACTACAAATAAAAAACAAAATGTAAACAATCACCTGTTGAATGCTTTTGAATATAAAATAAGTATTATTGGATTCAAATTCGGTTTTACTATGTGGGTAAGAAAATTTGTAGTACCAATTTTTCTTGCTTGTATCAGTAGTAAAATAAACTTTTTGATATAAAAAAAGACAATTTTGGGAGAAAAAAGAAACATTCTATAGAAAGGATGCTTGTGGCATGTTTAAGTGAAAATGCAAAACATTGCTGTAGGGTAAAGCGGAGGACTCTTTGTGAATCGAAGCGTTTCTTCTAGCCACGTATTTATAAAGAACTTTGGGGGGGGGGGGTAAGGGTTGTAAGGAGGCAAAGAGCAGGGTTATCGCAAACATACAAAAAAGGTTCTTCCATCCCTGACTACTACGCTGGACAAGTTTCAGCGAAAAGAAATATATCCTTGCTTTTAGTTCACAAATAGCCAACCCGTGATATTTTAAGAAAGTTGTTTAGGGGCATAAAATACGGATAGAGTCGCCGAAATAAGTGAAACTTAATTACCATATGAAATAAATAGATTGTTCCATTAGTTTATAGTATCCTAGCATTCGCCCCGCGCTTCAGTGGCTGTATTAGTACTTTTGTATACCTATTGCTATCATATTTGTTTTTTACGTAGGTCATTTCATTAAATAAAATACTTTATACATTATTATTTTGTCTGACGGTCCACTGACCAAGGCTATACCGTTTTGTTACAAATGTTTATATTGTAGGTATTTAATTTATTGATTAACAAAATCAACGATTATCATTATTATTACTTTCTTATTTGATAAATTCAAGATGGCAATCATTCATTAAAGAGATGGGACCTTTAATTTTCTTCTTTAGCTATTATAATAAGTCTATGCACCAAATTTCAGATCTCTAGGTCCACTGGAAGCTGAGATAATAGAGTTTGATTAAATCCAAGTTGGTGGTTATAATTCAATATGGCGGCGATATGTAGAAGTGAAAGTACCTTTAATTTTCTTTTTTAGCTACCATAAGACTATGTACCAAATTTCAGATCTATATAATATAATGGGAATAAATCCAAGATGGCGGCTATAATTCAATATGGTGGCCATATATCGAAATGAACATGGCCGCACTTTTCTATTTATGGTACACTCTATCTATGTTCCAAATTTAAAATCTCTATGTCAATGGGAAATAGGAGAATTAGTGATCAGTCAGTCAGTCAATCAGTCAGTCTTCCACTATCAGTCTGTCACTCTTAGTTTTATATATATAATAGATTAAATGGTCATTCAACATTTCACGATTTATAATTAATGAGTGTAATCTACTACTTCCACTTTTTTGTCCTCGAATTATCAACATAAACCTGATCATTTTTTAAAATAATTGTAAAACAGCATGCAATACTTTCCTTATTGGAAACACAATTTTAAACATATGACAGGCCTGATTATATTTCTAGAAGGACAAAATATAGCCAACTTAAAATAGTTATTTGTACACCTAGTGGGGAAAGTGGCACTTTGCTGCACTCGAGAGAAATATTTACGAGCCGAAGGCGAGGGCGGAAAGGTTTCTCGAGTGCAGCAAAGACACTTTAAGCTCGAGTTGCATATTAAATTTTTCCTACAGATAGTTTTAATCTGTAAATAAAATATAAAATAATAAGAGTGTTCATCAGCGTGTAAAAAGTTTTTTTTAAAAAACAACTGTTCTATTTGTAGATAGTGTTGCCTTTTTTGCCGATTCAGCAAACCTGACCAAGCACTGTTATTATTTTTTATCTTAACACTTACTCATCACATTTGATTATTTTATTAGATCTTTACTTTTTTATTTTTATTACATATTAATATACTTCATATATAGTGTTTATCTCATGTAATTAGTTAAAAAATAATCATTAGTTGTTATTGTTATTATTATTATAATTTGGATTATTTAATCTTTGTTTGGATTTAAGGTATTTTTGTTCGTAAGTTGGAACACTGGAGTTCGGTAAAGTAAAATGAGTACGGTAAAGTTAAACGAGTGCGGTAAAGTAGTAAGTGCAGGAATCTGCTGTTTTGCGTACTATTTTGAGTGTGATAACAATCACTTTATCGGTCAACTGTAGGAAAAATAAATTTCTACACATTTCTCAACAACTTCAATACCTAACAATTTATAACGTGGCAATTATATTATGTGGATGTACTAAATTTAATTTTAAGAACGTGACTAACTCATTTATAAAATTGTTCCTTCACCTTAGATCTGCCACATTTAATTGCTTCCGAGCATACGAATGGTGAGGAATGGAAGTATTTAAATTTCTCTGAAGTCAAAACTGACACCACGGAAAACGTTTGGTCACTATTTGACAGTCTGTCAGTCTGTCAGTCAATCAAAATTTTTGAGAATTACATATCTTAAAAACTACTTATCCAATTTTAATAAAGTTTGGAGGGTGTGTGCGTGGTTCCTATAATAGTTTCAACTTTCTATGCTCATTGCTTTTCTCTTTTACATGAAAACTTTTTTTTAATTAACACAAATATTTTTAAAGGAACCCATCAAATTGGATGGTGTCGAAAGTAGCCCACAGATGGTCCCATATTAATTTTATTCGTCTGCCCACATTTAATATTAACTAAAAATAAGTTAGACCCCACTTGAAATTAAAGCAGGTCTAAACCCATGTATGACTATCCGTCCAATAATAGTACGCGAGGAAACTAGGTGCACAAATTGGCAGACCATTTTATTATATATGTATTTAGGTACATCATAAAAAATAGAAATTTTATTACTGTGATCATTTAATTGAACCAATGAAATAAAACATTATATTATCATTAAATTTAAATTGCATTAACAACTTCGATGCAAAAATATTACTATCTTCTTTATGATTAAATGTTTATATTATAACGTTAATAATATATGTCAACAATATAAAGCAAAATTCGTATTTTTCATTCACTAAATAAAGTAAAATGTAATGAGCGATTTAAAATATACAAATCAATAGAATTCAGGTGGTAGCATTACATAATATTTATAAAATAAAATGTTGTCCGAATAATCCTTTCAGAATGTTTGTAATAACGTCTACATAAAAATTCCTTTTACCAACCCTACCTTTATTTATATTGACTGTATCGCTCTTTGAGTGTTATGAGCCAAGAGAATATAATGTTAAACGAGTGTGTTGAAAAACCAGATTTCGAAAACTTAACCACTCAGGTTAGCCCTTCAAAGGTGAAGTTATACGAGTTTGCTAATTTAACACAAAAGCAACATTTGAGAGTGGTATGTTGTAACTTGAAACAACTTGATGTTTGAATAACCCCGTTAAAGCGTGGCAAAGGACAAATCTGTTTAAAACTTCAAAGGTTTATTTATTTTTGTGTCGGCTAAACGGTTGCCCGAGATAAAATTGGGTTATTAAAATAAGCGTTATGGTTTGTAACTCTATTTAGAGGTTAGTAGGCAGAAGATGGAAGAAGCAAGGGAAAGGTGTGGTAAGGAGGCGAGAGAGAGGACGTGGCAAGGTAATGGAGTTAAGGTAAACTTCAGACCAAGCCATAACCCATCAACTAGCCAAGCATAGGAGAACCCTCTCCAATTTCTCAATACAGCTACTCCTTGATTAAACTTGATACACCTCTACAACCTACACCGGCTAATATCACAATAGCACCGACACCCTTCATTTTACACTCCTTCGTAAGCCCTTGACAAGAAGTGATGTAAACAAGCTTTAAAATAGCCTGCCAATTTGTGTGAAACATAGCTTCCCCGTGTCATATTATTGGGCAAATGATTACATGAGATTTCGATCTTTTTCGATCCCCGATGGGGACAACCTTATTTTCATTTAATATTAAATGTGCGCTGACGGTTGAAATGTGGACCACCTTTCATTACCCTCAATTATTTTGTTTAAATCGGATGAATATTGAGTATCGTTACATGTATAGGTCTTAATAAAAATTTAGAGCAAATATGGAAGAAAAAGAAATGAGTGCATAATGTTGAAATATGGCTCCATAATATGGCTCAAAAAATGGGCTAATCCTAAATTTAATTCAAATTAACAAATAGTTTTAAGGATATGGTGGCTCTAAAAATTATGTTGAATTACACACAGATACGAGACCAAACATAATCCCAGTCTGATGTCCGAAACAGATTTTTGTCCAGGAATTGTTGAATTCAGATACGTAAAAAAAGTTGGTTTGGAATGAAAATTCTTCCGTTACCTTTGGGAAACTCGGAAGCAGATTCCGCAAACAAAAACAGGAAAACCTTTTCTCAGGAACTAGATTTTTCCTGGGAAAACGACATATTGTTAGATTCGTATTTAAAAGGCCTAAATTTTAGGATTTGAAAGTCAAAATCGTCGAAACCGTTTTGAGTTAAAGCTATAACCTATTTCTCGATTTCGCCTGAGAGTATGATCATTTCTAGATACTGAAATCGGCTCAGTGGTTAAGGCACCTCGTGACTACACATATATGTCGGACAGACTTTAAATAATTTCTAGATAAAAAAAACTTTTTATATACTACGTTTCTGTTGAATCATATATGAAATTATTAATATACAGGGTGTCCCAAAAAAGCGTAGCGCGCTATTCAGAACATGATTCTCCAAGTGAAAATAAGTCGAAAACGATCAGTAATTTTTTTTCAATTTCTGCCTAGTTTAGCAGTAATCCGCCATTTTGTTTTTCTTTTGAAAAAAATTATACTTCAAAATCCCTTCGATATATTTTTATGAAACTTGACAGATGTCTTACTCATCCCGATATCTAACACTTCCAAAAATATTAGTTTTCAAATTTATCAAATTTAAAAATGGCGGCCATTTAAAATTTTAAATGTCGAATTCTATGAAACCCAATAGGTATGAAGAAATTTTACATGAGACAAAAGTTGTAGATCTTTTTAATGTAAATCTAACGATACCTTAATTGTTGAAATCGGTTCATAAATAAAGAAATTACGATTACTTAAATGTTCAAAATGTAACTCAACATCACTTTTAAATTATTATTAAAAAATTTCTTCATACCTACTGGTTTCCATGGAATTCAACTTTTAAAATTTAAATGGCCAACATTTTAAATTTGATAAATATGAAAACAAATATTTTTGGAAGTGTTAGATATCGGCTTAGAATAATACTAATATAGAAGGAGGCTCACTAATAACATTGAAGCCAACTGGTTGCGCCTATAAGCCTGCGTTCCAAAATTATTTTTTTTCAATTTGTGACGTCATAACTCTGAAATTATTTGCCTTCGGTTTTTTAATTTAATTTTTATTAAATTTTAATTATTGATAGTTAGTTTCGTTTATTGTAATATTTTTATTGTGTTTTATCTTATTTTTAGCTTGAAATATGCTGAAAATAATGTTCATTATGTCATGCCGGGCGAGGTGAAAAAATGACGTCAGAGTGAAACGTAAACAATAACCAATGGCAGGGTTTGTTTTCTTGATATGTACTAAAGCATGGCCAACCTTCTCCAGTTTAAATGAAAAAAATGAGTGTTGATATGTTGGCAAACTGAGTTATAGGCGCAACCTCTCGGCTTCAATCTCTTATCAGTAATTGCATGGGATTCCGATTCTATGCTCCTTCTATATATAGTATTATTCT
>KZ651216.1:144141-167695 GCA_001010745.2 Gerris buenoi
AATAGTACAACAATAAAGATAAAACAAAAGTGGTTTTGATTGTACGTACAATTTGGATACTTATTTGTAAGCAAGTAACAACTACAATAAATATAGAGGAAGTGATTCGTCAAGCGATTGAAATTTTGGTCGAATTGTAAAGGTCTTTAGAGGAACCCTAATATCTAGGGTCATGATTTATGATATATGCGGCCTCAAAGTTTAGCTCCATTCATATCGGCAGTATAATATTTTATTAGGAACTTTCCGATGGGTCAGAAAAGTTGGACCTTCAATTTCCTTCCCAATCCAACTTAGTTTACTTATTTAATAATTCTTAACATGGGTGAAATACTCAATCTAGATTACCCATTATGATAAGATACTGTTCTTATCTCTTTGTATATTAGATTAGAAATAAAGTAAACGAAACAGGAATTAATATCCGGCCCTATGAACAAGATTTTCTCGTACACATATTTAAATCCAATAACATCTCATTTATTTAAAAAAAAAAATAAATAAATAAAAAATAACAGGTTATTGTTTCAATTTAGTTTTCGAAATTGAAACGAAATAAATTTTATTTTAATTATATCTAATAAACTAGATTTTTCCCGGGAAAACAGAACCGTATTGAAGACATATTTTTCTTAACATTTGGGGGAAAGTGGCTCCCAATTTCGGGAAATGTCGGGTCCATCCCCATTGGTCCCAACAGTTGAGTGATCGTGTCGGGTCCATCCCCATTGGTCCCAACAGTTGAGTGATCGTGTCGGGTCCATCCCCATTGGTCCCAACAGTTGAGTGATCGTGTCGGGTCGTGTGTAGGGCCTTTTAGTTAAAATTCGATAAGGTCAGAATAAGACTACATAAATATTCTTCCATACATTCTTCAATAACAAGAACTTTTGTCTAACAAATTATTTTGTAAACTTACATTAATTAACTACACATTACTTCAACAGGAACAACAGTCATCATTATGTACATTTAGTTTATTAAATACATGTTTAACATTAAAGTTTAAAATCTAAATTATTTTAAATATAACTCTATATACAGTATGTCCTCGCATTGAGTTGCCTAAACATGTAAATTAAAAAAAAAAATCAATTTTCGAAGAAAAATCACTCTTCATAAAATCTCCTGCTTATTCTTAAATAAAGATTTATAGAATTACTTTTTGTTCAAAATGTACCCTGTCTGTGCCCAGAAAGTACAATTTCTTTTCTTTTTTTTAATGCACTCATTGAGAAACGACCCCACATAAATTAGAATCAGACACATTTTACTTTTTATAAATGAAAGGGAAGGGTGGGGGGGTATTTTTGAAATTTACTAAAGAACTTTTTTATGCGAAAAATCAAATTGGAATAGTATCTTAAAGATATTAAAAATAATACTTTTTTCTTGAATTGTCGAAATTTGGACATGTTTACTTACTCTTGTACGATTTTAGGAAATTGTACTTTCTGGGTACAGGGAACTTTTGAACAAAAAATAACACTATAAATCTTCATTTAAGATCAAGCAGGAGATTTTATGAAGAGTGACTTTTCTTCGAAAATTGATTTTTTTTTTTAATTTACACGCATAGGCAACTCAATCCGTGGACATACTGTATATATAATATTATATTTCACTCAAAAATGAACGTTTGCGCTATCGCAATACTTTTCTCAATATTCAAATCGTATAATATGAGAAAGTTAAAAATAAATCGATTGAAGAAATAACGAGTTTACACCGAGTGAGATAATACTGCATAAAGGTATTAAACCTGGATCTAATCGGTTTGCAGTACAAAGCCGCTCAAACTCAACCAATTATGGGTTCGTCGAATAAACTTTATAAGAAAGAAATAGGAAACTTATTAATTCTCAAAAAAAAATCTCTTTACAGTAGCGTCTCGCTAATCCAGACCTCGCTAGTCCGGACATCCGGTTAGTTCTATAATTTACTAATAATGTACAATCAATAACATTTGAATTTAAATTTATAAGATTTTAATTTTTTTGAATATAAAAACTTATAAAAAAATTAATTATGTGGGACTACGATGAGACTAAATATTCATTTTTATGATAAAAAAAAAAATAATTATAGCATTATCAAGCTAAAATTAGATTAATAGAAATAACTGATTCAGTTTAATTCGGACTTTTGGTCCGGAATTACTTTTGGAAGCATAGGTGTAAATAAATGTATGTTTGTGCGCATGTGGAAGAGAAACAAATGTTGAAACCCTATGGGACAAACAATGGGCCAATTATGACGTACCATCCAAATTTCAATAAAATTGGACGAGCAGTTTTTAAGATATTTTGGTTCGACAAAAATTGAGTGACAGACCGACTGACGGACAGTCAGATGCGGAACCAAAAAATGGTTTGAGATGTCTAAAATTGAGTTCTATCTTGGAATTTTTGATATAGGAGACCTAAAAGTTTTTCGTTCTTCACATAGGCTCTACCTTCGGTAAGCTCGGAATCAGAAATTCAAATCGTATGAACCGTTTTCAAGAAATAATTTTTTTGAGGTAAAATTTATTTCTAGATTTCGCCTCGGGATATGAACATGTTATGCCAAATATATAGTTAGGTTCCACACGTTTACAGAGACCATAATATAGTCTGCAAACAACAGACGACAAACACACACATTCACACAAAAATTAAATTTACAAATTCATGAATAATAGTAGATATTTGGAACAAACCTCATATAATACTTTCCATAGCCGTTTTTTAAAAAATAATTAATTAAAAAAAAAAGCTGGCGTAAATTAAGAATATTTAGGTTGATTTATAGTATACACAAGCCGTTAAGCCCGTACAGACGGGCTTAATTTTAAATCAATACATAAAAGATGGTCTAGAGCAAAGTGTAGGAATATGACATCAGTTGCAAGTACTTGGAGAGAGAATAATGGCTAAGCGAAATAGCTATTACCATCTACACCAAGTCTGACACTCCATTTTACTCTTCTTATCCTGACCCTGGTATCTTTCCCTCTAGACTAATGGCATATTATTTTAATTCGAACAGCTTGGTTACCCTTAAAATATTATTTTGACAAGACAAAATTGTCATCAGAAGATTCTGTAATATTATATATCTTGAAAGTTAAAATTATTAATATTTTTGACTCAATACCATTACGTAATATTTTAGGGTATAATTTTACGTATACCCTGAAGCATTTTTTGCTTCTTTATTACATAAAAAGGATATGAAATGGTAGGTGGTTAACAAAGTTATATTATATTTAATTCCGAGTATTTGAGCAGAGTTAATTAAAATAATAATTAAAGCCTTGAAACCAGAGTGTGATCTGTATGTTGTCGGTAGGGATATTGATTTAGCTCGATACCAGATGTGAGTACTTGAGATTTCCATGAATTGAGTTGGATAATACTTGAAATGATTGAAAGACATGTCAGTACCGCTTGCAGGTCAAACTCCTGATTCAATACTAATAGAGTGGACCCTAGATCTCAGTTCTCCGAATCCCTTTACTTCTCGGGTAGGATGAATGGATTTAATTATAATAGGAATCCATCTATCGCAGCCGTATGATCCTTGACCATTGATGGAGCCTATCAACCTAAGTGGAGGATTACATCCAGGATAACAGTCTTTAAAATTATTTTAGGTATTATGACTTTTGCCAGTCATTGGACCGGCTAATATTTAACCGGCTTCAAAACCAATTGACCTGACAAAGCTTTTCAAAATAGAGAGAGAGAGAGAGAGAGTCGCTTTGTACCAGTCTGTAATAATCTGATGTTAAAGGATTTCATTCCCTAAACAAGGTTGACAGTTCCTGGCTTTGTCATTCCCTCGCAGTCCTGTCATTGTTTCAAATAAAGTGAAAACAGATTGACGACTCTTTTTTGCTGATCTCATTTATAACTTATGTGTTATATCGTTGACACAAAAAACTTAACTAAGTGAATCAAAAGTATAAAAAACAGCTCAAGGCTTTAAATATGGTTTTTATGTACACAGCTAACGCTTGATTGAACATAGGTCACAAGAGTTTAGGGTTCCGGGTGATTTGTTTAAGCAAAACTTTTGACATCTCATCTAACTTTGACTTTGTTCTCGGTTACAACTGTGAGTGACGCCTCCTTCGCAGAATGACAAAGTACTTAAACAATATAAACATTTAAAAGTTTCATTTGAACGTTTAAAAATTTAAGTGTAATTCATTTGAATAATTATTTAAAGCGTTAGTCAAATTGCTTACAAGCTTACAAAAGACAACGATCGAATTGTGATCATTTTGAAGAAAGACTTTTTTTATGTCACCAAATCCAGAAATTTCATGACTCAAATTCGTTGTTGACATCCAATTACATTTTTTGTTTCGTGTCTTAAAAATTATCAGCTTAAAAATTATTAGTCTGATTTAATGAGATTTTGATGTTAGGTCATAATTAGCGTATTCCCATCTTTCATGCTTTTGCTCTCGTCGCTTTCACTTCCTCATCCGAACAAACATTTATTTATTAACACCTATATTTTTATAAGTAAGTACTCATCCGGCTTTAAAGGAATGAAGATGGTTAGTCAAAGGAAGCTCACTAATGGTCCCATATTAATTATAACCACTTATGCACATTTGATATTGCTTAAAAATAAGTGCAACCTCGAAAATTATCCAAATTTGAAGTGTGAATTAGTCCAATAATAGAACTCGAGGGGCCTACTACACAAGTTAGCAGACTATCTTTATTATTTATATCAATAAATTTACAGGGTTCTCTAAGGCAGTGTAGGTAGGTATCATGTCTAACCCGTTGATGAATCTGTTTGAATATATTCATATTGACACACGCTTTAACTTTTTATACTGTACTAATACTAACTACTATCCATTCCTTAAATTAAGTACTTACAGAAATAAAACCATTTTTCTCTACTTAAATTGGCAATAATAAGAGTGGCAGACGAATTCAAAGCAAAGAAATTACGAGAATTAAACATTCATATAAAAATTAAACAATAATATAAACCCTACATATACCACATACTTGATCCTTAAAGAAGTAAATATGCTGCTAGAGGTAGAGCATATTTTGGCAGAATGCTCGCTTCTTCAATTCAGTTGAATCGATATGATCATTCAACGATTCGGCATTTGGAATTTAATAAAGTGGGCATTCAGACTATATGAGGTGAGACGTAGAATGCAAGGTTTCTTGGGTAAGGTGGCTTGCTTTATTACGGTGTCATGTTTTCTTTAATTTCTTTTCTCTTTTTTTGTTCTATTTATATCAGGTAATTCCTCGATCGAACTTCATTCTTGGTACTAAACAGATGAAAAATAAAATGTTTCTAGTTAATTACAGTCTATAGGATTAGAGTTGGCACAATCAAAAGGCGGGAAAATTTTGAGGGAAACGATTTTATTGGTCCCCCATGTTGAATGCAACTTCAGAAAAAAATGCTCTACTCTACCCCTGTTCCATAAAAAAATATAACATGGCAACACCGATTTTTCCTTTTTATAACCCCAAAACTACCTCCACATTTGTTGTTTCCCGCCTTCGATTGTGCCAACTCTAATCTTATAGACTGTAGATTATTTTTACCTGGGAATAAAATAACTTATTTTCAGGGATCAGTTTGTCGCAGAAACTTATTCAATACTTTCTTCTAGCTTTGAAAAATGTCAAACTAAATAAAGCCGGCTTAACTAACTTATTTCTTATCTATATAAGTATTTAGAAATTAAGGGGGGTATTAAGTATATTTAACTTTATCCTAAGAATTTTTGGATCTAATTGTTTTCGTCAATACTGTGGCCATTTATTTTGCGAAGGTAGCTAGTTATGGTTCTAGAAATATCATTTTCTAGGCCGTAGGTCTAAGCTGGTTTTAAGTTATACATGTAAATTCAAAGTTTATTTTTAAAATTAAGATTTGATCTATGATCAAATCCAGAGCTGCAACTTGTATCTCTAGAAATTTCCGAACATTTTGTTTTTGTATAATGTTGCCAAGTGAGACGTCTATAAAGGAGAGGGCCAAGGTAACAGACAATGTCGAATTGAGGAATAAGAATAAGAACTTGCTTAAGATTGACTGGAGGACTGAAGAAGATTAAAAGTGACTGAAACACTTTTCTGTACATTAGTCCGTTACCCTCCATTTCCTTAGCCGTGGTTCCAGATAATTAAGGTGGCTTTGGGTATTATTGGACGCAGTTTGAGGGGTTTCTTGGAATGATAGGATGGCCTTGTCATCCGCAAAGCCGCCAAGGACGGAGGAAGGATGTTGAGGGATATAATCGGCTAAGTAGGAACAAAACAACTTTGCGATAGTTTTTACATGAAAACGGTTGATGAATAAGAGTATTTGTAATGGCACTTTTTAAAAAAGTAATTCTTAATGATATGAATATTTTTAACAGTGGATAATAATATGTCTATGATTCTCCCTAACACCGTATTTTAAATACAGTGAAGATTGCGGTATTCCTATCCTGTGTAAATAAAAATCGCATATACCGAATCTATTTATGGATGTCACCATTGATCTGCTGGCTGTTGTACCAACACCATGGCGTTGACCCAAAACAACTATTGATTGATTTGTAAAAACTTACTTTAGAGGCACTGTTTTCAATTCACAGCAGATTTTAATAGCTGCATAAAGATCACTTATCGGGACCTTATATTGTTCATTAGTCCCACATTCTGTCAAACCGACAGACAGACCCAGGACGAAAAATTTTCCCTTATGTCTTTCGATTCCCTTTTATATTCGAAGACATAAAAAGCCTTTACAGAAAATTAATGATCGTTATGCAGAATTATAATAATCTCATAGCTGCCGTTACCTTCGGTACTCTCGGAAGCAAATACTTAGAGCAGATGTGGAAGAAAACCAATGGCCTCAGAAAGTGAAAACTTATATGGGACCAACAAAGACTAATTATGGCCTACCACCCAAATTTGATTAAAGTCGGACGAGTTGTTTTAAGATATCTTTCCATTTTCACAAAAATTGTTGACAGACTTTCAGGAAAACACGGGACCAAAAATGTTTTCTGATGTCTGTAGCGGATTTCTGGTTTGAAATTTTTGAATTAGGAGGCATACAAAATTTTTCGTTTTCCAGAATGATCACATAGCTGTCGTTACCTTCTGTAAGCTCGGACGAAAAATAATAACGTTTGGTAGTCATAGATAAAAGTAAAAGGGAGGGAAATGAAGAGTAAAGAAAGATCAAAAAGTAATTTTAAAAACGAGTTTTTGTACGAGCGAAGAGATTTTTAGGGTGAAAATTCCTTTGGTTACCCACTTAAGAGGAGTAGTCTGATTTACTCCGGGTTTTATTTAAACAGTCCGTTTTATCTTCAGAATGAGAAAATCAATGGGTTAAGTCAAAAAGTTCCTCTATTTTTATATTTTATAACATTCACCTCTTGTTTCACTCAAAATATACACAGCATTGTAAATTACGGCGTAAATTTCTTTTGAATTAACGTTTATTAGACAAATTATAGTATAATTAACGCTAATATTAAGACATTAAATAATCCAATGCATTATATGCTTTGATCTTTTTCTTCAAAATAAATATTGTAATTGTTATTCGTGGCCCCACTAGCTATTTTATTTTTATATACTTTCTAACCCTCCTTGCATCTCACCTGAGTCTTCTCAAAGCATCACTCATTTTGAACTCTACTATCAATATTAAAGATAATTTTCATTTCAGTAAGGGTAAAAGGAAGGAGATATTGAGTAGCTTTTGAAATATTAAGATGGTTCATAAAAACGTGTGTGTTGGACAGACGACTGACTTTGGAATAGAAATACGCAAGCAAAACAATAGGAACAAAAACGAATTTGATTAACCGAGTTTTTTTTTTTTTTTTTAAAGTATCACATCCTGAAGGTAACGGTAAAGCTTGAGCTACTACAGGGCGAGCCAGAGGAACATGCTTACTTCAAAGGTAAATAAAAAAAAAAACGGACGCAGAGCGTCTCGGAACATTTCCTTAACAAATATAGATCTGAAATGGCAACAGTTTATTTTATTTATTATAGTACAGTAAATCTGTAAATTTGTGCGGAAAAAATTCGAGTCTGATTTTTTTCTTCACGAATCGCTTAGGACACATGAGAAAAGCTTAACTCCAACTTTTCGGGAACAATCGGTCGGCGGAAGTACGGGGTACGGGGTACAAAAGTCAAAAAAGCAGATACCTTTCATGATGCATGTCGTTGGAAAGCTCTTTAAGAGCATAGTATTTTTTGTTATACATCCTTATGTCAAAATTTTATTCAAAAAGGGGGTGGGGGAATGGAAAAACAGGGAAAAATTATAAATAAACATTAAATTTATACAGTAAAAATTCGAGACAACATTTTTTGTCGTTGGTTCCTTGCAACACATGAGAAAAGCTTAACTTCAACTATTCAGGAACATCCGGATGGATGGTTGAAAACTCACCATTTTATCGTTTATATCAAGTTTTTATTATTTTTCAGACTCTGCTTCCTCTTTTTTGCTGGTTGAACGTCCACTGATGAATTTCTGCTTGACTCACTAATGTACATTTGTCTTTTTCGCTGGTTGACTGACGATGACGGCAAAGGTTTTGACTTTGTACCCCGTTCTTCCGCCGTCCGGATATAGTTAGATTTAAGCTTTTTTCATGTCTTCCAAGCAATCCACGCATACAAAATGTAGTTTTGAACTTTTGGTGCACAAATTTACTGTTCATTTATAATTTTTTTTCCTTTTTTTCCATTTAACCCCCCCCCCCCCTCTTAAATGAAAATATGACAAAAGTGTACATAACAAAAGTTACTGTACTCTTATAGAGCTTTCCAGCGACTTGCATCATGGAGGCCTGTACTTCCGCTGTCTGAAGGTTCCCGAAAAGTTGGAGTTAAGCTTTTCTCATGTGCCCCAAGTGATTCACGCAAAAAAAAAAAGCCTCGAATTTTTTCCGCAGACAGCCTTTTATCATGACAGATTTACTGTACTATTATGGGAATTATATTTTTTTCGTTTTTAATGAATGAGTTCTGTTATAGTGAGGTCCATTATAATGAGCTATTTAAAAATTTAAACAAACTCTTCTATAACTACTTAAATAAAAAGTCGATATTTTCAAAATGGCGACAGATATTATGTTGTAATGTAAAGAACTAAAAGGGTATCATCACGATGCATCGGTGCGAATTTCTACTCAATCCGCGAAATAGTTCAGAAAGTATCTAGCGTTAAGGTCTCAAAGTTCAAAAATCGATATTTTAAATATGGCGGCAAATATTAAAAGGAAATTCAGTGGAAATGTTTATCTTATGTAGAAGTATAATGGTGCAACTTTCAGAGCAATCGATATTTTTTTCGTTTTTTGATGTGGGTCAATGAAGTCACAAATTTGTAATCGTCCGGGCAGCGCCCGGTTATCTGTTATCTGTTAGAACAGAGTTTTGTTCTAAGTGTCGACTCTACCTTGAAAACGGTGGGAGTTATGTCATTGCGTTAAGACAATAAAAATGTGTGCAACTGAGTTGGTTTCACCTCTTTTTTTATGAATGGTTTAAAAGTTATAGCAGAAATACACTTTTAAATGGGCGCCATCATGATGCTGCGGAGCCTATTATAATTGTTAACGAACTTGTTATATATTTATTATTGTCTACAGACACTTTGTATTTGCTGAATACACATGCTTGGTCAATTTTTCTGATTTACCTTTAGCAAAAGCAAGATTCTCTGCCACGACTTCTGTATTAAAACCAGTTTTTTGTTTGATAAAAATGTTTTGAGAATTTAAAAGTTACAAACCTCAAGCTTTTGATATTTTTATGTCAGCCGCACTCTTGATCCCTTCCATCGGCACTCACAATGCCCTTTTATTGAAAGGTAGCACTTCGACTGATATTTTTCTTTTAGTTTGCTTTCCACTCTCTGTCTTGTACTTTTCGCAATTTTCTGTTTGTTTTATTTTTCCTTTATAAGATTTCAGTTCAAGAATGAATTTTATTTACATGGCACTCGACCTTCTTTTCAACTAGATGTAAAATTCTGCACATTGTTCGTAAGAATCAAGTCTTCACCCCATCAATTATTATTTCAGACAAACTCCGACTTGTCAAATCTTTAATTTGTCAAGACTAAACTTTAGCGGTATAAATCGTGACCAGCAGATAATATGGTTTTGCGACAATCATAATTTTGGTGATATATTCAGCAACGATGATTTTAAGGCACAAAAAAATAAAAAAATACACCCACTCAATACCACATAAAATGGTTATCAATTTCAAATCACTCCCTACAAAAATTCAACAAAAGATATTATATTTATTAATTATTTTTATATCAACATAACATGCTGATAATGAGCTTGAATTAAAAAATATTTAAATTATAGTTAAGGTTTAAACAAATTCCACTAAAAACAGTGAGGGTGAGGAGTCTTAGTAACTAGGATTAAACGCAACGATTATAAACACAAACTAAAAAGGAATTGAATAAGAATATAGAATTATATACGCAAAATACTCATTCTAGTTATTCTTCTGTTATATATTTATATATACACATATTCTAAAGTAAAAACTTTCTCAGCTTAAATTGTGGCATCACGGCTGCCTCTCTAAAGTAAAATTCTCAGAGGATTTAATAGTCCAAGGTAAAGTATCAGTTACATTATTTTTCTAATTCCACTTTTATTTATTTTTTTTTTTTTTATTTCAAAAATGACTTTTATTTAATTACAGGTTAAATTAAGAATAGGGGTAAGGGCATAATATACCTATAATCCAGATTCAGAGTACAGGAACATAATTTTCAATTAGATTCATACATGGTAAAATATTGTTATAACTGAGTCGCTGCATTATAGCAGGAACGAGTTTTCTACAGGAATAAGAAGCAATAAGAATGTAAATAACAATTGTATGAATACTGTAGCTTTCGAGGAGGATAGAGGACTGAGTAGGCTGATATATTATGTTACTGGTAGAGAGCAGGTGTTGCGGAAAGTACAGGAAAGCTGGAAGTATATTACCAGATGAAGATAACTTGATTATTAGAGGTAGGGCGGGAAACTGTCTCAGATGGCTGCCTCGGCAGCCTAGATCTTACATTTTCTCTTAACCGTAACCCTTGCTTCAAGTAATATCGTTATCCGCTAACTGGGGTACTACACCCTTTACTTTATTCCCTACTACCGCTAATGGGTATTAAGCTTTACAAAATATAAAAGCAAGATAGTAATATACCTTCATTCGCTAAAAAAAAATAAAGCCTCGAATGAAGTTTGGTTGAGGACGTTTCATCGGTTGTGTAATAGCTATCAATGGGTTCCTGTTTATTACTTTAGATAAAGGCAAATTATGATCGATGAGACAAAACTAGGTTCAGAGTAAAGCAAAACTATATTTACAACAATAAATTATTTTATCTACTTACAGCAGCAAAATGAGGCATTATAAAACTGATCTCGGGCTGGGAAATGTAATTTTACTGTTTATGCAGTAAAATAGGATACATTTTACTGCCTATGCAGCAAAATTTTAAAGTTAAAATGTAACTAAAAAGTTTATGTATATTACCTTTGCCATATAGCTATGGCTTTTGTAAATTTTTATTATACATTAATTATTATTGTAGTCTCTTCAAATATTTTAAATTATAGTTTGATATAACAACCTTTAAATATCAAACTTTTTATTTATAAAACTATTTATAAATTTGTTAATCCTTTTTAATAAGTTCAAAGTATGTAGTAGGTCTTCAATTAAAAATATATATAAAAAAGTAATACATAATAATAAATTGTTGTTGTAGATTGAGTTTTCTATTCTCTGCTATTTCTTTTTTTTATTTTTTTTTTATTCCTTTTTTTATTATTTATTTTTTTATTTCTTTTTGCTATTACAAATTGTCTTATTTGATTCACTCATCAGTAAAATTCCATTTTGCTGCCTAGTACATAATATACGTAAGTAACTATTCTTTAATTATGATTTTACTCAATTACGACCAAATGACTGATTAAAGCATTCATTGGCATTTTTTTACTTTAGCATTACGCGGCTGAAGAAAGGTGAAACTGGTCAGGTATTAACTTGACAGTGAGGAGGGCAGTTTATATCAACACTATGAAAAAACCGAAATCTGATTTGTTGGAAGATGCTCGTTCACTTGGGTTTTGCAAAAACGGGCCTCTGGAGAGCCCATATCTGGACCCATACTGTGTGAAAAAGCAGTGGAATTATACGTGAAGCTTGGTGGCGACTCTTCATTCATCGCCAGTTCTGTGTGGCTGAAAATTTTTAAATTACATGGGATTCAGGAAATCTAGATTCATGGTGAAAAATTAAGTAAAAGAAATAGGCAGATGAGTATTACAAGTTTCTTTATACAAATTAATCTTAGATGGGTACATCATCCCTTTTATTTTTTTAGTGAATTTCAATTATCCGAATTTTTGATTAACCGAACCACCCCAAAAAACATTAGTTTGGATAATCGACACTCTACTATATACTACTCTTTATATTATGTTCCTTTGTCTAAATAACTATNAATTTATTTATTGTTACTTGGAATTAATATAGAGGCAAAACTCAAAATCTTATTAAATTTAATCTTTTTTATATAGATACAAAATTGTCTTCCCTTTGAGTTGACCTAAAGGACGGAATCGAAGAAACATCCTGGAAAGAGCTTAATAGACGACTTAGAGGACTAGCTCAGAGAATCCTGATGAGTTGGGGGAGGGAAATCCGAACAACGTGTGCCAGAGTTAGCTATACAAGCGAACGTCTCTTCACACTAAATACATTATCTTTTATATAATCGAGTAGTGTCCGAAGACGGGCGACGGCGACTCACCTCTAATTGATTTATAACGTTAAAAATTGATGAGTGACGTCCAGCACATGAAGCAAGAACTCTACCGTTGAGCCATCCCACTGTAATGAATCTCCTTGCATAAAACTTACTATTTAAACAGTAAATATCTATTTAAATATTTTAATTATATCTAATTATATCTCAGCTCTTTTTTTCAACCATATTTATTCTGCCCGTTTCCACGGGCTTAACGGCTAGCATGCTAGTATTATAGCATTAGCAAAAATTAAAACCTACTACAAGTCTTTTAAAATAATCGCAACTAATCTGGATATATTATTAATAATATAATTCATATCATTTGTCATCTCGAAGAAAAAACAAGACCATAGAGCATTTTCGATAAGACTTACAACCTATAAGAATTATTGTCATTAAATGATAATAAATTTATAAACACTACAGGTAGTTTAATTATGAATATTTATAATAAGCTATGCTACCAAAAAATTATATTAATAATTCGTTTTGGCTGAAATAAAACTTGAAAACTCCTAAATACATAAATAATACTTCACCTTAAACGAAGGTCAAGCTTAAAGCGCTGAGCTCCTCTTATATAATGCAATATAACATTATATACTTTATAGGGGCAAGACTTTACTCATAGAGCTGCTTATACTCTTAAGATCTCTTCGTAAATAAAACCTAGGGAAGAAACTAGTATATAAATTATAGAACCTTTTTCATTTTGTTACAAACTATTCCTTCTACTCAAAGCAAAATTGTTTAATATAAATAAGATTTTGTCATAAATAGAATATTCCTTCAATAAATTATAATGTGGCTCTTTTAAATAAAGAGAAGACATCCAAATGACTTAAATTATTTTCTGAACGAGTGTGCAATGAGCTAGTCGCAATTTTGTAAGTCAGCAATAAAAATAAAGGAATTATTTAATTTGTTTCCTCCTTCATATTTCTAAACTTACATAAGGTAACGGAACCATTGTGCTCAACAACGAGTCTCTGAATTCAAAAATTCAATGTACCTATCTGATTTCTAAGATATTTGGGCAGTTTGTTAGAAGCAGCCTATAGATCACCATATTAATTTCATTCGTCTGCGCTCTTTAAATTTTGATTAATTGACATTCATGAAAAATACTAAAATAAAATAAAAAAAATACGTGTGGTGTCGTGGGACACCCTGTAGGAACGAAGTTCCTTACATTTTTCATTAAATATAAATGATAAAAGCACACTGCTANCTAGATTCATGGTGAAAAATTAAGTAAAAGAAATAGGCAGATGAGTATTACAAGTTTCTTTATACAAATTAATCTTAGATGGGTACATCATCCCTTTTATTTTTTTAGTGAATTTCAATTATCCGAATTTTTGATTAACCGAACCACCCCAAAAAACATTAGTTTGGATAATCGACACTCTACTATATACTACTCTTTATATTATGTTCCTTTGTCTAAATAACTATTTACACAAAGATATATAGGGGGGGGGGGTGCTAAAGTAAATAAGTTCCAATTCATTATAAATTATTATCTTTTAAGGAGAGTCAAATCTGCTGCTTTTTACTATCAATGTTAGTGGTTGTTGGTAAACCTTATTTAATGTTTAGTATGTATTATTAAAATTTATTTATTGTTACTTGGAATTAATATAGAGGCAAAACTCAAAATCTTATTAAATTTAATCTTTTTTATATAGATACAAAATTGTCTTCCCTTTGAGTTGACCTAAAGGACGGAATCGAAGAAACATCCTGGAAAGAGCTTAATAGACGACTTAGAGGACTAGCTCAGAGAATCCTGATGAGTTGGGGGAGGGAAATCCGAACAACGTGTGCCAGAGTTAGCTATACAAGCGAACGTCTCTTCACACTAAATACATTATCTTTTATATAATCGAGTAGTGTCCGAAGACGGGCGACGGCGACTCACCTCTAATTGATTTATAACGTTAAAAATTGATGAGTGACGTCCAGCACACGAAGCAAGAACTCTACCGTTGAGCCATCCCACTGTAATGAATCTCCTTGCATAAAACTTACTATTTAAACAGTAAATATCTATTTAAATATTTTAATTATATCTAATTATATCTCAGCTCTTTTTTTCAACCATATTTATTCTGCCCGTTTCCACGGGCTTAACGGCTAGCATGCTAGTATTATAGCATTAGCAAAAATTAAAACCTACTACAAGTCTTTTAAAATAATCGCAACTAATCTGGATATATTATTAATAATATAATTCATATCATTTGTCATCTCGAAGAAAAAACAAGACCATAGAGCATTTTTGATAAGACTTACAACCTATAAGAATTATTGTCATTAAATGATAATAAATTTATAAACACTACAGGTAGTTTAATTATGAATATTTATAATAAGCTATGCTACCAAAAAATTATATTAATAATTCGTTTTGGCTGAAATAAAACTTGAAAACTCCTAAATACATAAATAATACTTCACCTTAAACGAAGGTCAAGCTTAAAGCGCTGAGCTCCTCTTATATAATGCAATATAACATTATATACTTTATAGGGGCAAGACTTTACTCATAGAGCTGCTTATACTCTTAAGATCTCTTCGTAAATAAAACCTAGGGAAGAAACTAGTATATAAATTATAGAACCTTTTTCATTTTGTTACAAACTATTCCTTCTACTCAAAGCAAAATTGTTTAATATAAATAAGATTTTGTCATAAATAGAATATTCCTTCAATAAATTATAATGTGGCTCTTTTAAATAAAGAGAAGACATCCAAATGACTTAAATTATTTTCTGAACGAGTGTGCAATGAGCTAGTCGCAATTTTGTAAGTCAGCAATAAAAATAAAGGAATTATTTAATTTGTTTCCTCCTTCATATTTCTAAACTTACATAAGGTAACGGAACCATTGTGCTCAACAACGAGTCTCTGAATTCAAAAATTCAATGTACCTATCTGATTTCTAAGATATTTGGGCAGTTTGTTAGAAGCAGCCTATAGATCACCATATTAATTTCATTCGTCTGCGCTCTTTAAATTTTGATTAATTGACATTCATGAAAAATACTAAAATAAAATAAAAAAAATACGTGTGGTGTCGTGGGACACCCTGTAGGAACGAAGTTACTTACATTTTTCATTAAATATAAATGATAAAAGCACACTGCTAAGTACGTATACGTTGCTAACTACTTATACATGGCGGAGTTAGAAAAGAGACAAAATTAAAAGTAACTAACTGTTTACCTTTGACNTCATTTTTTTTTCATTAAATAGATGAACTTAAATTTTTTCTTGGATTAAGTACGCAGTATTATAATAATATACCTAATATATTGAAATAAGCGTCAGCAAAGATCAATTTTACTTTTAACAAAAACCGTGATAATATTTTTCTATATTTACAAAACAAAGTGACATTTTGACATATAACAATAATAACCAAAACAAGTCAAGGAACAGGCTTCCTTTATATTGTCGATAACATTTTTTCCCTGTCCTAAAATTTTTGAAGCTTTACGTTTACGCAAGCGATGCGCGTGAACTCTTGGGCGGATAACGTTGTCCAACGAACTCAGTTTGGGCATTGGTAAAATGAACATGTGTACCAAATTTCAACTAACTCGGTGAACTTTTACTCAAGTTATTGTCATCGGTAGATTTTGTGACGGATTTTGCGTGACGGTGATTTTGGTCGTTTTTTTCGGATTCACTCCCGGTATCCAGAACGTGCCATAAGGAACTTCGTTCCAAAAATTAAAATACGTTTGAAATATTTAAAAAGCGAGGGAAAATTAAATAAATGTGGCAATTATGTTGTATAATAGACCACTTACAGTCCAGGAGGTAGCGTGCAAAATAGTGTCTGGCTAACATCAAGCTAGAATTTTGTGAATGTGTTATTATTTCCTTGTCCACAACAAATATGTGGTCGGAAAAGTTGGCCCGCGGGACATAGCTTGTCTACAAGCTGTTAAAGGGGTATACAAATCACCCTGTTCATGACTAACTAACATTAAGCTATTTTATTCGTTGTTTAATCAATTACAATTAAAGAAAACTATTTGTCCACCAAAAGACATTGGACTTGGCTCGTGTCCACCACTTTAAAATTCTAGTAATTCTACCCATCAAGTGACTAACTAACATTAATTTGATTTTTGGTTTTGGTCAACTGTCTAATTATTTACTTAGGATCAGAAAAGTCGTATTGTCCAACAAAAAGGGCGAGCCAAGGCAGCTCTCCACCAGTCTGAACATTTCTAAATAAAATATTTTTTTGACTGACTAACATCTGGCGGATAATAATTCTTCAGAGTTAAGAATAATATTTAGATTCAATATCAGTAATTTCCTACTAACATATTAGGACATATTACCTGTCCACATAAACTTATACTTTTAATTTAATTATAACTCTAATAAACATTTACATTTTTGTGAAAATACAAAATATTGGCTAAGGAGGTTGCTGATTAAGAATTTTGCGAAAGAAAATGTAGAAATAATTGTACAATCACAGTGAATTATTTGATTATATCGCTTAATGAATATTATTTGTTTTTGTTAATATTTAAAAAAAAAAATTAATCCTCTTCTGTCAGTAATACTGTATTATTGCTACCATAATCATTGCTGTCTTCACCATCTGATAAAAATAAGATTAAAAAGTTGAAGTTAAATTAATTGAAAATATGTATAAAAATTTCATGAATCACGTATAAAAATTTACTAAAAATTATAGACAACCGAGAGATCTTCTTATAGACATCTTCAAATCCAAAAGCGGAGACGGTGAGGGACGAACAAGCGTAGGGCAGTTAAACAGTATAGTAGTGTTGTCTCAGAAGGGTTAAAAAAGTAATTAACTCCAAAGCATCAAGTTCATTGTACATTTCTTTTTTATCGGCAGTTCCTCAGCCGATTAATAATTTCATATTGATAATTCCAACGAAACCCTTCTTCCTTATGACTTCACGCACAATTATTTTTGGTCAAGATTGAATTTAATATCACGATAATCTTTAATGTCCTTATAAAAATATTAAAAGCCTAAACATTCCTTTTTTATTACTTGGCTCTAGCGATGATCATTAAAAATATATATTTAAAAAAACATCAATGTAATCTGAGCAAAGTTTACGCCCGTATCTGGGCATCATCAGGCCTTTATCTGAGTAATAAGAGTGGTATTCATTTCAAACTCCTATTTATATCATAACATAAAAGGTAAGTAACATTCTTTTACAAGAACTAAACTTTTATTAAATGAGAAAAAGAAAAATTAGAAAATTATGGGCTTAACCGAAGAATAATTATATATTCTTTATTTACGCCTCATGCATAAGTAACAAAAAACCACAAAAGTAAATGCCATTCAGAATTAATCTATCTACGAGTATATATCTATCTATTATCTATATAAATAAAAAAATAAAAGTAAATGTTTCTGTCTATCTGTCTCTTATGCTTGCCTAAACCGTTAATCGGATTGCGATGAAACCTAGGGGAATGGTTCGATGCATCTCGGAAAGTACGGAGCACAAATGTCAAATTAATGAAAAGCTTTAATGATATTTACTACATATCTTTGGAGTAAGAGTACAGTAATTGTTGTTATGTATATTTTTGTCATATTTTCATTTACGAGGGGGTAAAATGGAAAATAAAGGAAACATTTTTCCATAATCTATATCTATACAAATAAAAATGAATGTTTGTTTATCTGTAAGTGTCTATATGCCAATATTGTATTGTACAAGTATATATTCTTAGTTTATTTAGTAAAATAATGTTGCCTACATTATTTAACTAAATAAACTATTTATAGGTTATTCAGAGGTAGCAGCAATACATTTCTTATGTTATTAATGTTTATTAGGCAGTACCAAGTTCGCAGGATCAGCTAGTTATTTATAAAGAAAACCCTATTAAACGACGATACATGCATAAAATCGCTAACGTTAACAAAGCAAGTAACAGAAAATAGTTGTTTAAAAAACAATTTTCATTTGTATCTAAATCATTTTACCAAAAACTTAAATGAAAAAAAAAAAAATCTTTAAAATAAATAACTAATGGTTGTTCTGTAATTTCATTAATTGAGTTTAAAAAGAAAGTTGTTAATAACTTTGGTTCTACTCAATGATTTAACCAACAAGCGCCACTTTTTGGCACACACCTCTGCAAACAAAATTTCAAAAACCTGGCAAAAGCTAGTTAATTAAATAGACAGATAAAAAGATAGAAATGAAAAAAGGCCGCTTTTGGTTATCGTAATGTACGAGTATGAAATGAAATAGTATCCTTAGATAACTTTAAACATTATATATATATTATGTGTNCTCCCTCCCTCCCCTTGTTCCTCCTCCATCTGGCCCCCTCCCCGATTTATTTGCTCATTTATTCGGAACAAGTATCCCCTGATAGGTGAGACATAATAATAGTCTTACTTCATTTATAATCTTAACAATTAAATCGCTTCATTACAATACAAACAAGTCAAGGAATTTCGAACTTTAAAAAAATTGTTTGCCAATTAGTATGGCACGTAGCTTCCTCGCATCCTATAACGAATTTTATTAATGTTGTCAGTGGCGCACCCAGGTTTTTTTTTTTTTTTTGGAGGGCACAGATTTAAAAAAAATAAGGGGGGGGGATGGGATGTAACGTGGGCTTAGCATAATCACCAACAATTAAGCAGTCTGGTTTTCTTTGTTCTTAAATTACTTCAAATCCAAGGCGGATCCAGCAAATTTTTAAGGGGGCTGGGCTCCCGTCTAGGGCGATCCGGCGGTCCTCCCCCGGGAAAATTTTTATAGTTTACGTTACTTGAAACAGATTATTTTTATATGGTTCACCCTCGTCTGAGCTTTCTTGTTCTATACCGATCTGTTTTGTCTCGGGGGTTTCAATGTTTTTAAAACAAACTTTGCAATTTTAGAGCAAAAATCCTGGTTTTTTAAAACCTGCACTTGTTAGCTCTATGTTCCTTTTCAACACATCGAAAACATCGCCCCTTAAGTTTTTTTTTTTTATTTTATTTTTTTTTTTTTATTAAAGATTCCTTTATTCAAATAATAATAAATAACAATTTTTTTTAATATTACAAGGTACTATTGATATAGTTAATTCTAGTAGGATAGTCATCATACAGTTGTAATATTTTAGCGGAATATCCTCCACTAATTAGGGCGTAGTGCCCTGTGCTGTGGAGGCTTTCTGTGTCTGACCTTATACACCATTTATGTTCTCCAATAAAATATGAGAGAGAGACCCAGAGAGAGAGAGAGAGGAACAGAGAGTTGGTGTAAGGAAGGTTGTTTCTAACTTATAGAACTTAAGAAGTTATAAACTTGGTTTAACAACAGCGGAACAGACACGTAGAGCTTCCTTGGAGAGCTTCCTCGGGCCATATCTACCGGAACTTGGGGCCCAAGCAAATTTCTCTAAATGATAATTAATCAAATTAATAGCAAAATTTAGATCTAGTTTCACTCCTTGCCACGATTCATATTAAAGATTCCCATCTTTAGAATTTACATTTATTTCAGATTTATGAATGTTTGCATTATAGTATAACGCCGAGATCTTAAAACTCATATTTAAGGATTTGATGGCCGCATGCAGGATATACAGCTACTAGGGGAGGAAGGTTAGTACCATCTTCTTATTTATTCTACTTTGTGAAAGTTGGTAAGGTACTCATTTGGGATATGAAAGGGGAGTATTATTTTTGTTTACCTTCCAAATGATATGAGTGGATTGCCAGTCGGTGCTATTAGCGACATGTTTCTGTAGGAGTTTGAACTTGGCTTCCCTGACTGGGAGTACGGCGATGTATCGTGTGAGGCCGTTCTTTGTGGACATAGCCAAGGTCTGAAGCCTGGCCGGTAGTGCAACTAGGTTAGCGGTGAGTACGACGGGGACTATAACGGCGGCCGCCACGGTGACGGCGCCCACCGCCGTGCTGATGACCAAGAGGCAGGCAAGCCGATGCCTCCTCCGGCGACGTCTCTTAGCAGACGAGCCTACTACCCGGTACTGGAGGAGACCCTCACCACGACGTAACGTTTTGTACATGGTCTAGCTAGGGATCGTGTCCCATGGTTGCTCTCTCTAGACCTGCTCCCTACAGACTGAAACCAAACCTTTCTCCTGTATGCCACCCCNATTTACGAGGGGGTAAAATGGAAAATAAAGGAAACATTTTTCCATAATCTATATCTATACAAATAAAAATGAATGTTTGTTTATCTGTAAGTGTCTTATATGCCAATATTGTATTGTACAAGTATATATTCTTAGTTTATTTAGTAAAATAATGTTGCCTACATTATTTAACTAAATAAACTATTTATAGGTTATTCAGAGGTAGCAGCAATACATTTCTTATGTTATTAATGTTTATTAGGCAGTACCAAGTTCGCAGGATCAGCTAGTTATTTATAAAGAAAACCCTATTAAACGACGATACATGCATAAAATCGCTAACGTTAACAAAGCAAGTAACAGAAAATAGTTGTTTAAAAAACAATTTTCATTTGTATCTAAATCATTTTACCAAAAACTTAAATGAAAAAAAAAAAATCTTTAAAATAAATAACTAATGGTTGTTCTGTAATTTCATTAATTGAGTTTAAAAAGAAAGTTGTTAATAACTTTGGTTCTACTCAATGATTTAACCAACAAGCGCCACTTTTTGGCACACACCTCTGCAAACAAAATTTCAAAAACCTGGCAAAAGCTAGTTAATTAAATAGACAGATAAAAAGATAGAAATGAAAAAAGGCCGCTTTTGGTTATCGTAATGTACGAGTATGAAATGAAATAGTATCCTTAGATAACTTTAAACATTATATATATATTATGTGTAGATAATCTCTTTGTCCTTCAATGAAAATGTGGAAACAATTATATAGAGGAAATTTCTATGGGGCTTATAAAAGATAATCCTTTAAGCTTGTGTTTTTGAAACACTATTTTCAACCAACCATATTAATAAACAGCATTTTCGTTGTTATAGAACCAAAAAAAAAAATAAAAATAAAAAATAAAAAATAAAAATAGTGAATTGAATATAATTCCAGGCAAAATAAGTACTTTAAAAAATACAAAATCATTTTAATTTCTCTGGATTCTTTCAGTATATATTACTGTGCTACATTAGAGTGTGAAAGTGAATTTTCCCCCTTTTCTTAGTTACGTTGCTTTCAAATCCTTAAATACTAGTAATATTATATCGATTTCATTGAAATTTATTAAACTGTTCAAATCCAAGGGTTGTAATAAATTGCACAAAAGCTCCTAAAATATGCTGTGCATTTTGCTAGCTATAAAAAGATTTCGGAACGGAATAAGGTTATAGGGATCTAGCCAGCCCATATTTTTCCCTGACGATAGGGGAGTAAAATATGCAGGTATTCCCACCTCAGGGTTTCGTATAGAGAGTATGGGATAGCTCTTAAGAGCCCACCACTCTATAATCCCTGCAGGACTGCTAAACTGTAGGATCACTAATAAAATATCAGAAACTAAGCAATATCAGCTTTTTCTTTTACCTATCCAAATAAAACAAAGAAAATTTCATTTTAAAACCTTAGTAATCTAGAAAGAAGGTTAAGAAAAGGTGTTTTATATGGGACCTATATAGTTAAACACATTTATGTAAATATGGTTTATTTTTATTGCCTTACTACTAACAAAATTTACTGAATACACCATTTAAACAGCATTTTAACGTGCTGTTTAGTTAATCAGCCGGTTAAACACTTGTAGCTTAAGAAAACTTTTCCAACTTAGTTAGTAACGTACAAGGAATTTATAAGTAATTTATAGACATTGATTTCAAAATAGTGCATTGCATAGTTTGTAATCATTTTTAGTGAGGGAGATAGAGAGAGAGACCCAGAGAGAGAGAGAGAGGAACAGAGAGTTGGTGTAAGGAAGGTTGTTTCTAACTTATAGAACTTAAGAAGTTATAAACTTGGTTTAACAACAGCGGAACAGACACGTAGAGCTTCCTTGCTCCTCGGGCCATATCTACCGGAACTTGGGGCCCAAGCAAATTTCTCTAAATGATAATTAATCAAATTAATAGCAAAATTTAGATCTAGTTTCACTCCTTGCCACGATTCATATTAAAGATTCCCATCTTTAGAATTTACATTTATTTCAGATTTATGAATGTTTGCATTATAGTATAACGCCGAGATCTTAAAACTCATATTTAAGGATTTGATGGCCGCATGCAGGATATACAGCTACTAGGGGAGGAAGGTTAGTACCATCTTCTTATTTATTCTACTTTGTGAAAGTTGGTAAGGTACTCATTTGGGATATGAAAGGGGAGTATTATTTTTGTTTACCTTCCAAATGATATGAGTGGATTGCCAGTCGGTGCTATTAGCGACATGTTTCTGTAGGAGTTTGAACTTGGCTTCCCTGACTGGGAGTACGGCGATGTATCGTGTGAGGCCGTTCTTTGTGGACATAGCCAAGGTCTGAAGCCTGGCCGGTAGTGCAACTAGGTTAGCGGTGAGTACGACGGGGACTATAACGGCGGCCGCCACGGTGACGGCGCCCACCGCCGTGCTGATGACCAAGAGGCAGGCAAGCCGATGCCTCCTCCGGCGACGTCTCTTAGCAGACGAGCCTACTACCCGGTACTGGAGGAGACCCTCACCACGACGTAACGTTTTGTACA